>JAPQNM010000025.1:8975805-8980805 GCA_029783475.1 Metacarcinus magister
TTTTAAGTATAAACAGAAAAAAAAAACCCAAAAAACTTGTATCTTAAACCCAAGTCAAAGGAAGAAAAAACACATAATAAAATAAAAATAAAAATAAATCACAAAACGAAGCTACATTAACTACCTTCCACTTAGACACGCTGAGTAGGAAAAAAATTTACTCTATAACCGAACCGAACCGAACCGAACCGAACCGAACCTAACCTAACCCAACCTAACCTCATCTAACCTAAACTAACCTAACTGTATTCTGATCTAACCTAACTTAACCTAACCTAACGAATATTTTTAGAAGTGAAAGATGCATTAAGTAGCCTTATAAGGACTTTAAATGAACTTACTGGTGACTCAATAGAAGAAAAAAATACATAAAAGGTAACAGACATGTTAAGATGGGCCGGTAAAAAATTAAATGTAATACAATAATATATTCAAGAAGTCAGACTGTGTTACGTAGCAATTTTAAAACATATTACGTAACAGAAGGCGTCTTGCATCACGTTACAAGATATTACCAAAGAGTCGAGACAAACATGTTTTCTTGAAGCCAAAAAAAAAAAGAAAAGAAAAAAAAACGATGACATTAAAATACTGATAATGAGTAAATAACAATCTCTCTCTCTCTCTATCTCTATCTATCTCTATCTCTATCTCTCTCTCTCTCTCTCTCTCTCTCTCTCTCTTACTTCAATAAGCAGGCGAACGACCGTGAGAGAGAGAGAGAGAGAGAGAGAGAGAGAGACTGGTCGTATAACTGTAAAGTCAAGTGACTCTTCTCTTGCCACGGGCGACGTGCAAGCGACTCCACTCTTAAGTCACTTCAGTCAGTCAGTCAGTCAGTCACTTTCACTAAACAGTCAGTTAAGTCATTCTTCAAAAAAACCAGGTCAGCTAATCAATCAATCAGTCAGTCAGTCAGTCAAGTCAGTCTATTTCTCAATTCAAAAGCCTGCAGAGTCAGTCAAAACAGGTAAAGCCACGGCGAGAGAGAGAGAGAGAGAGAGAGAGAGAGAGAGAGAGAGAGAGAGAGAGAGAGAGAGAGAGAGAGAGAGAGGTGATGAGGGGTGAAGTGAGGAGAGGAGGGGTGAAGTGAGGAGAGAGAATGGAAGGAGAGGAGAGAATGGAAGGAGAGGAGAGAATGGAAGGAGAGAAGAGAAGGAAAGAGAAGGAAAGGAAGATACACACGATAATGAAGGAAGGAGGAGTAGTAGGAGGAGGGAAATTGATGGGAGAGGAAGAGAGGGAAGAAAATGTAATAACGAGGAGGGAAAGAAGGGTGAAGATAATGGAATGGAAAAGAGGAGGAGGAGGAGGAGGAGGAGGAGGAGGAGGAGGAAGAGGAGGAGGAAGAGAAAAAGAAGGAAACGAGTGAGGGAAAGGACCGCAAGGCAGGGAGGGAGGAAGGGAGGGAAGGAGACAAAGGGGAAGAGAGAGAGAGAGAGAGAGAGAGAGAGAGAGAGAGAGAGAGGAAAGTCAGTCGCCCTGGTTCCCGCTACCCCACACCTGAGGCCGGTAAGGTTGGCAACCCTGCCTGCCCTGCCCGGCAAGATACCACCTCGTTGGTTAATATATTTTGCTTGTTCAGGACAACTTCCTGCAAGACCTGATAATCGCTGACTTTCCTTATTCATTAGCCTGTTGTGTGTGTGTGTGTTTTCTTTATATCTCTCTCTCTCTGTGTCTGTCTGTGTCTGTCTGTCTCTCTCTCTCTCTCTCTCTCTCTCTCTCTCTCTCTCTCTCTCTCTCTCTCTCTCTCTCTCTCTCTCTCTCTCTCTCTCTCTCAAGGGCACTTCAATTTTGCCCTATGGAAAAAAAATAACAGGAAATGGTGCAAACAGGTTTAGTAGCAGTAATAGAAGTAGGAATAGGGTGGTGATGGTGGTGATGATGATGGTGGTGGTGGTGGTGGTGGTGGTGGTGGTGGTGGTGGTGGTGGTGGTGGTGGTGGTAGTAGTGGTAGTAGTGGTAGTAGCAGCAGTAGTAGTAGTGGTGGTGGTGGTAATAATATAACAACCATTACAAGACAATAATCACAGAACCAGTTATCTCTCTCTCTCTCTCTCTCTCTCTCTCTCTTATACCACCACTCTAGAAAACAAGACGGGGAAAAAACCCGTTTTCACACACACACACACACACACACACACACACACACACACACACACACACACACATACAAATATTCACCTGTTGTCCGTATTCCACTCGTCTGCTAACCTGAAACAAACAAACAAACAAACAATTAGAGGACGAATAATAACAATAATAATTACAATAATAACAATAATAATAATAACAATATCACGTCAATACCTGCATACGTTGAGAGAGAGAGAGAGAGAGAGAGAGAGAGAGAGAGAGAGAGAGAGAGAGAGAGAGAGAGAGAGAGAGAGAGAGACGCGCGTGGGTGTAGGAAGTGTCTAGATGATGTTGGTTGTTTGCTTCACAGTTTTTCCTCTCTCTCTCTCTCTCTCTCTCTCTCTCTCTCTCTCTCTCTCTCTCTCTCTCTCTCTCTCTCTCTGTCTCTCCACTATCATATTTTTTTCTTTCATATCACACACACACACACACACACACACTTATTTGAACATGCATCTTCCCTCCTCCACCTCCTCCTTCTTCCATGTTCTTCTCTTGTCTCTTTCTCTCCTTTTCTGGAGATCTCACACACACACACACACACACACACACACACACACACACACAGTGGTTGTGGTGGCGACGGTAGTGGCGGTGGTGTAAATGTATCCTGGTTGGAGGGAGGGAGGGAGGAAAAGGAGGTAGAGGAGGAGAGGGATGGGAGGGAGGGAAGGCGGGAGGGAGGAAAAGGAGGTAGAGGGATGGGAGGGATGGGAGGGAGGGAGGGAGGGAGGAGAGGGAGAAGTGATGGTGTTGTGTTGTGCCGGCGGAAGGGAGGGAGGGAAAAGGGAGGAGCTGCTACCATCACCACGACACACACACACACACACACACACACACACACACACACACACACACACTCACACATTCACAGTCAACATGACGTGTTGATCTATTTGTTTTTCTCAAACAATAAAATAAATAAACTAGGAAAAGTTGTCAATAGCACGGAAATTAGAGACCCGTTGTTAAAATGGGAAACTACCTCATTCCTCTTCCCCTTCCTCCAACTACTACTACTATTACTATTACAGTTACTACTACTACAACTATTACAATTACAACTACCACTTCTAATACTAATAATACCACTAACTCTCTCGCTGTATTAAGCATAGGTTAGGTTAGGTTAGGTGTATTAATCATAGGTCCTAACACTCATTTCCTAAAGACGTGTGTGTGTGTGTGTGTGTGTGTGTGTGTGTGTGTGTGTGTGTGTGTGTGTGTGTGTGTGCATGCAAGACACGACTGGCTGTAAAATGTATAAATACTTAGTGCTGCATGCAAGTGCATGTGTGCATGTGTGTATGTGTGTATGTGTGTATGTATGTATGCATGTATGTATGCATGCAGGTATGTATGTATGCATGTATGTATGCATGTATGTTTGTATGCATGCATTTATGTATGTATTTATGTATATATATATGTGCGCTTTAATTACATTAATAACACATAATAATTATCTTTTATAATGATCATTATTATCATCATTTGAGGTAGTAGTAGTAACATTATTAAGAGCTGCTGCTGCTGCTGCTACTACTACTATTATTAGTTACTGGGATCATTACACAAGGCTATTATTATTACCATTACTATTATTATTATCAATATTTTCATAATCATTATGATCATTATAGTAATAGTATCATTATTAGAGCTACAGTTACTATTACTGAAAATGTTACGGTTGTCGTTCCCTTACACACACACACACACACACACACACACACACACACACACACACACACACACACACACACACACACACACACACACACACTTTCCAGTCAATTTAGCAACATTTAATAACATAACGAAAATAAAAAAAATAACACTTAACTACCTCACTACACACACACACACACACACACACACACACGATGGGCCCAGAAGGAGTGAATGGCCGCAGTGGTTACCGAGGGAGGGAGAGAGTGGGAGGGCAGTAGAGGCAGGTAGGTAGCAAGGGAGGGAGGGATAGGAGGGAGGGAAGGGAGGGAAGGGAGGGAAGGGAGGGAAGGGTGGGGGTGTGTGGATAAATCGATGATAGCTGTGACTCACCCATCCCGCCCAGGCCCAGCCCCGCCCAGACTCTCCAGACACCCTAACCTGCCCAATAGACAACACTGCCCACGCCCGCGCCCGCGCCCGCCCACTTCCACGCCCATTATCTGGCCTTAAACAGCATGTACCCTAAACCCACCTTCCATCCCAGGTGTTATCGTTCATCATTTCAGTATCTTAACTTCCCAACAATTAAATATCGTATCAGTTTTCCCTCCAATTTTCTTTTAGACTTGCAGTGATTCAAATGTTATCAATATTTCATGATTTCTTACAGTTTCCGTGATTCAGTTTCTATGAGTGATTCTTCTTTTTATCTCCGTGTGACTCAATTTATATCTATGACCAGTAACTTGAATGTCCCGTCACTCAATTTTCACAGATTCAAATTCTATAAACAAAACCTGTAAATTCAATCATTCGTGGCTCAAATTTCATTACAACTTTGCCTTTCAACTGACTGACTCAAATTTGAACCATAACTTGTTGCGTTTCTTCGCTACGAGTCAATGTTCATAAATTCCAATAAAATCTTTCATCTTCAAAGTACTTGGCCACGTTTCCATAGAGCGGCACTTCACTTATTCAGTCCATAATCAACCATCCAGGCCATACGTTATTTTTTCTGACACTGAGGCTTATTTTCGAGGCACTAAGGTTGTGTTCCAGTTACTACAGCTGTCTTCCAGTTATCATGATCATTTTTCAGGCACATACGACGATAATTTTCCAGACACAAAGATTTTTTTTCCCGGCACACATATTTTCAAAGCAATACGTATATTTTACTGACG
>JAPQNM010000025.1:8985805-8990805 GCA_029783475.1 Metacarcinus magister
TCTAACAAATGTCTTTCACTTCTCATATTAATAACTCTCTCTCTCTCTCTCTCTCTCTCTCTCTCTCTCTCTCTCTCTCGTTTCATAAGGTGTTTGTTTTCCCTTTATTTCAGGTTACAATTATGTGTCGTAAGTCTTTTAACCTTGATATTCAACAACACATTAACACATAAGCTCTGTTTGCAACACTCAATATAATCTAACTGAGTCTTAGCTGGTGTAGGGGTGAAAGTTACATTCTATCAATTAATAAACTAAGATTTTATTGTTACATTTCATCAATTATCAAGGAATACTTAGCAACACTCAACCGATCTAGCATTCCATCAAATCAGTCTCAGGTGTAGCTGTGAAACATTTTGATATATACTTCATCAACTTAATTAAACAAGCACACAAGCAGTCTTACTATATTGCAACGATGGTGTGTTTTGGTAGATTCACTAACTCTCACTCATTCACTCAACCAATAAATCAATGTTGAAGTGTTACATTTTGCCTATTATTATTATTATTATTATTATTATTACTACTATTCACATTTACTCACTCATTCAACCAATTCATCAATCAATGTTGTATTTTGCTAAAACTCGATCACTCATTCACTCACTCGGTCAACGAATCAAAGCTTAAAATCACTCACTCACTCACCCAATCACCCAATCACTCACTCACTCACCCACGTACTCACTCACTCACTCACTCACTCAATACTATGCTAATAAGGTGCCAATATAAAAAGATTAACAGTTTCGAGTTACAAAGTCGAGATAAGTTACGATCAGAAAAAAAATGTATGAGTGAGTGTGAGTGTGTGTGTGTGTGTGTGTGTGTGTGTGTGTGTGTGTGTGTGTGTGTGTGTGTGTGTGTGTGGGTGTATGTGATCTTCCTTCAACTTGACCGAGAGAGGAGCGTAAAGGAGCGTAGAGGAGTCAAGAGAGAGAGAGAGAGAGAGAGAGAGAGAGAGAGAGAGAGAGAGAGAGAGAGAGAGAGAGAGATGCTTCACCCACGCTCGCTCTCCATCACTCCTTCCCCCAACCCCTTCTCTCTCTCTCTCTCTCTCTCTCTCTCTCTCTCTCTCTCTCTCTCTCTCTCTCTCTCTCTGGTGAGCATTAATTCCTTGGTCTGATTATACGTTATCGGTAGAGATAAGATGACAGGTGTGAGGAGAGAGAGAGAGAGAGAGAGAGAGAGAGAGAGAGAGAGAGAGAGAGAGAGAGAGAGAGAGAGAGAGAGGTATGGAGGGAAAATAATTACATGGGAAGAAACGAAAGGAAGGAAAGGAAGGAGGGAAAGAAAGGAAGGAAGGAAGGAAGGAAGGAAAGAAAGAAAGAATGAAAGGAGAGAAAGGAAGTGGGAGGAAGAAATTATGGGAATTGCCGGAAGAGGATGAGGGAAGAACGAGGAAACGTAAGGAAGGAAGGAAGGGAGGAAGGGAGGAAGGGAGGAAAGGGGGGGGAGGGAAGAGGAAACGGAAGGAGAGAGAGGGGAAGAAGGGAGGAAAGAAGAGATGAGGAGAGAAAATATAAGAGATTCACCATGAACTTAAAGGTTGAGAGAGTGAGAGAGAGAGAGAGAGAGAGAGAGAGAGAGAGAGAGAGAGAGAGAGAGAGAGAGAGAGAGAGAGAGGGTCTGGGAGAGGGGGGGACCATTACGCATCTCTTCGACGATATTTATGGAAGGAAAGTGGAGAGAACTTTCCTCCCTTCCCTTCCCCCCTCCTCTCTTTCCTCTCACCTGGAGGAAGGAAACAAACCTATAGAACTTAGCGTGATGGTGTTTGGAGGAGGAGGAGGAGGAGGAGGAGGAGGAGGAGGAGGAGGAGGAGGAGGAGGGGGAGGGGGAGGAGGAGGAGGGGGAGGAGGAGGAGGGTCACTGGCCGGGTTCTTCCTCCTCCTACCGTCGCGCCAGACCACACACTCTTCCTCCTCCTCCTCCTCCTCCTCCAGTGTTCACATCCTTATGATGATAATATACGTAACTCCTCTCCCCCCCCTCTCTTTTTTTCTCTCTCTCTCTCTCTCTCTCTCTCTCTCTCTCTCTCTCTCTCTCTCTCTCTCTCTAATTACTAAAGAAAACATGGTTACATAATACCACGATAAAGATGATAATAACACTAATAATAATAATAAAAATGTCATTATCAGCAACTAAAACAAAACACGTTCTCTTATCCACACATACACACATACATACACACACACACACACACACACACCTAACAGTACATCTTTCTAAATAAGGCTGAAGACCACCACTTGAATGTCAAAACTCACCTCACCTCACGCAATATTTTTTTTCTTTTATATTCAAACTTCAAGTACATTCAACATCCTCCGCCTGAATCCTACATCTGAACCCTTACTTAAAATTACTTGTGACTGTAAACTAAAATGCAGAGAATAATACAAGGATTTATGACACCAAATAAAACATTATATAACCTTCTACGTGTGTGTGTGTGTGTGTGTGTACGTCAGTGTTCATTACAAGGTTGTTCTACAGTCAGGTATACGCTTACAAAAACACGTATATATGATGTTCTGTTCTCAAGGATATTGTGACCACGTTTGTGTGTTCTTCAAGGTGTGTGTGTGTGTGTGTGTGTGTGTGTGTGTGTGTGTGTGTGTGTGTGTGTGTGTGTGTGTGTGTGTGTGTGTGTGTGTGTGTGTGTGGTGGGAGAGGGACATGACTGTTTGCCTCGCTACACATCACTCGTATTACCACCTCAGAACTAGCCTCCACCTCTTATACGGGCTACAAGGATATTACTATTACTATCACCACCACACATTACTATCTATATACAGTCTCCACCTCTTATACAGGTTACAGGGCTATTACTATTACTATTACCACAAAAAGAATAATCTGTTTTGTTTTGTTTTTCGTTTTAACTTAACTTTACCTCATTTTCCGTGTGATTAAGGAAGTGTTTTGTAATTATTAAGGAAACGATGACAGACAATAACAGCGATGGATACGTTTTTTTTGTTTTGTTTTATTATTGTTTAAAACGGATTGATTGATTGATTAATTATTTACTACGCTTTGTTTTGAAATGAATTACTCACAGATACCTTATAGACTTGCATTACCAACTCAATGTTATATAAAGTTCATGTTTTTCCTTCTATTTCAGACTCGCATTAAGAATTCAAATTATATACGATACCGAAAACAAACATAAATAAATAACGGTTTTTCGTAATATTTTGAATTGCACTTATGAATTCATCTCATCTCTAATATTTTCATCCTCGGTATTCTCTTTGTATCATTAGTGTTTTTTAACAGTAGTATTATATTATTATTGTTTTATAGTGTCGCTCCCCGTGTAAAATAAAATTATCATTATCATTATTATTATTATTCTGAAGATAAGCACTTTTTTCATTAATATATTTCTTTCTTATTTATATATTTTCACCAAGGAGACAACTATATAACAGGATATGAGGTAGGTAGGTGGCAGGGAAGGGTAACCGAACAGAACACATCTTTATGCAACAGTTAACCAGTATCTTCACTCTTCCTTCCCTTCTACAGGTAAACTCTGGAACTCTTTACCTGAACCTCTATTTCCACCTTCCTACGACTTGAATTAACTGAAGAGAGGCGTATCAACACACCTGCAACACTAATTACGCCTCATTATCTAATTACTCTTTCTTCTATAGGGAACAGGCAATCCCAAGTGGCCTATTTTATATAACGTTTTTTATTCCTCTTGGCCGGTTCTTCAATAGCATAAAAATAAATAAATAAAACAACCTCGCCAACACAACCCCAAGTCTCGTCACAATCAACCTCAATCACGGTAAAGTAAAGAGACTCCTCGTGAATTACTGCCGCGAACGCCCGCTAAGGTGACCTAGAGCAAGAATTGAAGGAGGGAACAAGGCGAAGTTGTATTCTCCATCTCTCTCTCTCTCTCTCTCTCTCTCTCTCTCTCTCTCTCTCTCTCTCTCTCTCTCTCTCTCTCTCTCTCTTAGACACATCCATAAACAATACTACTTCACTTCCTCAATCCTTCTTACGACACACACATATCCTATCTATCAGTGTAATAGTACTGTAATTAGGTTCAGGTAAGCGACACTACCACCAACAGGTACAGTCACATCAATTAATACGTAAAAAACACGGAGAAGTCTGATCAAAAACTTATAAACGATAATATACAATGTCCTCCCCGCCATAACTAACCTAACCTAACTTAACTTAACATATAATGAAGACACACAGTTTAGGAATAACTAGAATGAACACTAACTAATTAACTGGTTACGTTCTTATCATAGTAATAATTAACTTAACCTAACTTAACGTAACTTAACCCATAATAAAGACACACTAGTTATGTTCTTATCATGGTAATAACTAACCTGTACTGTTCTTTATGTAGCCGACCTTCCAATGATTAGATAACAAGACGTATAGATAACACACTGTGGAGATGAGGAGAGAAAGGACAGTGCAAGGAAAAATGAAGATAAAAAAGATGCTTGGTGAGAGAGAGAGAGAGAGAGAGAGAGAGAGATGTGCATTTATCTCGTATATGTAAGATGATCATTTTAACGGTACACTTGCAATTAGCTGATCTCTCTCTCTCTCTCTCTCTCTCTCTCTCTCTCTCTCTCTCTCTCTCTCTCTCTCTCTCTCTCTCTCTCTCTCTTTCTCTTTCTCTTGCACACTACCCAATAATAACTGTACTTGGGATTATCACGAAGAGACAATCTTACTCCTCCTCCTCCTCCCCCTCTTCTTCTTCCTCCTCCCCCTCTTCTTCTTCCTCCTCCTCCTCTTCTTCCTCCTCCTCCTCCTCGCAGCTGTACGGCAAATCATGTTTCACCCAAGTTCTTCAACCTTACAGGAATTTTTGGCATGTTAAGGTTTCCCAGACTAAGAGAAAACCTGTTTCCCTCTCTCTCTCTCTCTCTCTCTCTCTCTCTCTCTCTCTCTCTCTCTCTCTCTCTCTCTTATGTTCAGAGTAC
>JAPQNM010000025.1:8995805-9000805 GCA_029783475.1 Metacarcinus magister
AACACCAAACATATCCTGTGTGTATACAACTTAACATGAACGGTTTCCTAATTAACAGTTACGAATTATATACAAGGTGGTCGCAAGTCACGTATTACTTGTTGCGATGATACTGTAATGGTTTCCAAGATTGTCCTACGAATGTGTATAATGAATAAGTCAGTTGGAGAAACAACGATTAAACTATGAATACCTTTGAAGACGGTAAAATTATGTATTATTTAACAATTAAGGATCTCTCTCTCTCTCTCTCTCTCTCTCTCTCTCTCTCTCTCTCTCTCTCTCTCCCCTACACAATACCTGCTCGACTCAAATCCCCGTATAATACATTCACTTAGGTAAGCAGAAAACACACACACACACACACACACACACACACACACACACACACACACACACGAGAAATATAACAGAGCCTGACTCAATCTTATAAAAACACAATTAGGAAAGAAACACACACACACACACACACACACACACACAACCGGCAGTACAGCAGCCTCTACTCCCACCTTGGCAGGGATGGCTGCGTGTGTGGAGGGCGGCAGGGGACAGGGTAGAAGTGCAAACACCACAGGCATCCCAGCGCGGCAGGGAAAGGGGGGAGGGAGGGCCAGAAAGATAGTGAGAGGGAAGGAGAGAGAGAGAAACAGCGGGGAGGACAGCGGTATAGGCGTATGTATATAGTCACAGAGCGAATCTACTACTGGCCTCTGCACGCCGCTAGAGGGAGACAGGGAGAGGGAGAGGGAGAGAAAGAGAGAGGGGGGAGGAAGAAGGTGGAGGAGTGAGGGGGATTATAATGATGGCACTTGACTTACCGGGGCTCGACTAGTGCCAACTATACACACATACACACGCACACACACACATACACATACACACACACACACACACAAAACCAAACAAGTGTTCACGTGCAATTCAAGGTCAGTCGGTTGTACTTCCCTCAAAAAATCTTTTTTTTTCTTTTTTTTTCTCTCTCTCTCTCTCTCTCTCTCTCTCTCTCTCGTGATGGTCCCAGCCGTACCTACGTGAAGTCTAAATATATCCAACTCAAGAAAGACTGAGCCCCCCCCCCATACACACACACACAGTCATACACACACACACAGTCACACACACACACACACACACACACACACACACACACACACACACACACATACAGAACAGTCAAGCTAAAATGAGGCCATTCATTAGTAAATAATCTTTCTTTCCTAACTTCACTGCATCGACAAAACTAATACTAACAATATGATTACTGATCGCTCCTACGTTTAACTCTCAATAATTACGTTACTTCAACATAAACGTTTTCCTTCCTATTATTTCTCCTTGAGTTGAGTTCTATTCTTTTTTTTATATAATTCAAACAATAATATTCAATTCAATTTAACACTAATGAAAATAATAATGTTAGAACAGATATAAGGAGAGTTGATGGGCGTCAAAGAGTAAGACAGAGATGAACTTGCAAAGAATAGAACCAACACAAGATGATACAATGAACAGCAACAACTAAAGAAGATAAATAAGCACTATATCGAATACTTTAATAACTGAGGAAGAGATGACTAATACATAATAAGACTAATATATAATAGGAGGTGTATTTACACTTATCGAGCCATCCCGTGATTGCAGACGTGAGAATATAGATGTAAAGTTAGTTGAGGTGGTAGTGAAGGCTGTGTAAAGTATAATGGCTGAGTGACGCAGAGGAAAGGAAGGACAAAGAGGTTTATAGATGAGAGGGAGGACATGCAGGTGGTTGGCGTGAGAGGAAGATACGCTACACAAGAAAAAAGAAGAAGAAAAAGATAATGAAAAAGAAGTATATATTTTTTTATTGTTACAACTACAATT
This sequence comes from Metacarcinus magister, assembly GCA_029783475.1. Taxonomy (NCBI): domain Eukaryota; kingdom Metazoa; phylum Arthropoda; class Malacostraca; order Decapoda; family Cancridae; genus Metacarcinus; species Metacarcinus magister. The sequence continues at coordinate 8,997,675 of JAPQNM010000025.1, forward strand.
TGTATTTTATTATGTTTCTCTATGAACTGATTTGCCGTTCAGCTGCCTATGACTCCTGAATAAATATAATTGACACTATAATTATCATCATTATTAACACCCACATCATTAGTATGGTCCGCACGGCAGCGTATACATTAACATTCACCTTCTCACCTGTAATCGATAACAAATAATTAACAGTACCCGTTCACTAAGATAAATAATAACAATTTAACTAACGCAAACGGCTCTTCCTCCCCTTACAACCCTCCGACGCTGCTGCTGCTGATGATGATCTTAACTCCATAGCAGATCGTAGCAACAAGTAATAATAGACGGAAGAAAAAAAATATATAGTAACGTAAGCAACAAATAAATAATGACAAATATACCTAACATATAGTAGTAACAGAAGAGAAAATATAAATTTTAAAAATAGCATAATAGTAACGTAATCAGCCTTAGACATAAGTATAATTAAAGAATGTCCATGTATTCTTATAATCGATATCATAAGTACACGACCAGCAATAACAACAGTAATAATAATAAGAGTTATAATGCCTCCCTCAACACCAACACACAGTCAGAATGTTGCACACGTCCGTTGGTATTAACATTATCTGCACCACTATCACACATCCGTCTACAAACTTATTGTTTTATCAAACTACACAAGTGGAGACACAACACCACCTTTCAATGACAGGAAAACAACATCAGATAAACATTCACACTTGGTATAAAATAAATAAATAAATAAATATTTTTTTTTATAATTCATTAATATTTATATATATATACAAATCGTTTAGTTTCTGATCGTAAAACCTTAATGGACAAAAATAATAATAATAATTGAAATTACCGTAATCGTTCTTTAACGACACGATATATATATTCCTCTTTATAGTTGAATAACGATAAAAGTGGCGAAACTGAAAATAATAAGAGACAAATATAAAATAATAATAATAATAATAATAATAATAACATAATTAAATAATCCTTCCAAGGTAGGTAGCTATAGACCATATAGCTCTGCACCTCTCACTAAGCTGCTGCCGTGAGCCTGGATCAAACTATACGCCACGAAAAATAAAATAAAACAAAACAATAATAATAGTAATTTTACTAGGAATTAATGCAGCTTTAAGATGAAAACATACATTAAACGACTGGTTATGGGAAGATGAAGACCCAATAAACAAGAATATGGCTATTTAAGAGTTAGGTGCCTTTCCCTTAATCCCTGAGATACACTTTCCCTCTCTCTCTCCTTTAGCCTCGTTCACAGCAGCAGCAGCAGTGGCAGCGGCAGCACTGAGTGAAGGCCGAAGACACTGCTGTACTGCTATACGACTGACTGAGGCCCGACACGAGGGATGAATAGAATACAAGGCCAAGGTCCGCTGCCTCCTCACCACTCTCGCTGAGCTAATCACACACACACACACACACACACACACACACACACACACACACACACACACACACACACACCACGCGTTACCTCGTTATAAGTGCTAACAGATAACATCGATAACATTGCCATCTGCTTCTGCCTTCCAGATGATGATAATGATGATAAAACAATTATGTTCACGGATAACGACTGGCAATATTGCATAATTCGTAAACGTTGCTCAAGAGAGAGAGAGAGAGAGAGAGAGAGAGAGAGAGAGAGAGAGAGAGAGAGAGAGAGAGAGAGAGAGAGAGAGAGAGAGAGACTAGTATACAAGATTTTGTGGTTACTAAGTGAATATTTATTTCCCAGCAAAGTATTATTGTAGGCGGCAGTTCTATATTATTTTTTCACCCACTATTTGCTACGCTACAACCTTGACTTGGCAAGCTGTTTAAGGTCTCGGGGACAACGACGTGAAGGTTCCTGGCACAGCTCAACACAACCAATTCAATAATAAAACTCCTTTTTTATCCCACTATTACGAACGGAAACTGACCGACGCTGCTTGTCTTTCCACACTCACTGCTTCATGAGAGAGAGAGAGAGAGAGAGAGAGAGAGAGAGAGAGAGAGAGAGAGAGAGAGAGAGAGAGAGTGAGAGAGAGAGAGAGAGAGAATGAAAAAGAGAGAATGAGAATGAAAGAGAGAGAGAGAGAGAGAGAGAGAGAGAGAGAGAGAGAGAGAGAGAGAGAGAGAGAGAGAGAGAGAGAGAGAGAGAGAGAGAGCGCATGCCGGCGTCTGGGAGCAAGGAACATACAAGGAAGTGTGGGTGGATGGACAAGTCTTCGTCCTGCACGTAAGCCGCGGGTGTTTGAGGCTACACCCACCAAATGTACACCTAATTTCCGCAAACAGGTTATGATTTACTTCTCGTCGGCTTTAAGGTGAATAGCCTACACCAGACACCCACACCTTGACAACTAAAGGTAAAAAATATTTATATGAAAAAGCACTTCCTTTTGACAATGCGCAACGTTGCGAGTGCTTGGGTAAGCAGGTTGTCAAGTAATGCCTGATGCATGACAAGTGACGCCTGGGAGACAAAAGGCTCAGTATGGTAAGTAAAACTGCAAGAGGAAGAAAAATTATTATCTCAGGACATCTCCCAACATGGCATCGCGACACTGCTGCCAACTGTTCCGTGGTGCACACAGCCGCCGTGGCAGAGCAGCATTCATTTGACACTCCTCACCGCCAAACCTCCGCCCCCCCCACCCACACTTACCCCACGGCAACGACCCGGCTACCCTGCTCTTCCTGTACATGGACAAGACAATGCTGTGCCATCTTAGGAAGACAGGAGAATAAAGCTTTGTGCGTTCATGAGCTCGGGGCAGCCCAACATGGCCGTCAAGACTCCACACGCCTAACTTGTTGCACCCACTTACTTCCCGCCCTTACACCAAACGTGGCCTGTACTCACCATTTCTTCGTTCAGCTCCCGCATGCTTCTGCTCAAAATGTACACACTATATTACACAGCTCTCGAAAATATTTACAAATAATACACAAAGGGGCGCTAACACACGAGGGGCCGCCGCGCGCCAACAAGCTCACTCCATGATCAATCCTCGAACAGACTGGAGACAAAGACCAAACGGGGGAAAGAGAGACTGCGCGCTCCTCTGCTGCGCATCTCTCTCTCTCTTTCTCTCTTACCTCTCTCTCTTTCTCACTCTCCT
>JAPQNM010000025.1:9005805-9075805 GCA_029783475.1 Metacarcinus magister
CTCTTGACTAACAAACATTTACACACCTCAGTCTATTCCTTCCTTCCACTCAACACTCAGCTGACACTCAACACAGATGGATCAACACTCACGTCAATGACAGAGTCGTCGCCCAGGGCCCATCGGTGACCTTTCTGGTGGTATGCAAAGTCTGCATCCGTTGGCGGCCGCTGACAGAAGTAGTTCACTTGTTCATCGTCCTGTGAACGTGCCAGTGAACGGCCATATTCCAGGCACTGTAGCTGCTGCTGCTGCTGCTGTTGATGGTGGTGGTGCTGCTGCTGTTGTTGATGCAGATGATGATGTTGCTGTTGGTGTTGGTGCTGCTGTTGTTGCTGTTGCTGTTGTTGTTGTTGTTGTTGTTGTTGTTGTTGCTGTTGTTGTTGTTGTTGTTGTTGTTGTTGTTGTTGATGTTGTTGTTGTTGTTGTTGTTGTTGTTGTTGTTGTTGCTGTGTGACTATCTGGACCTGGAATATAAGGAGAGCAGATCAGCATCACAGGCCTTCACCTCATCACCCTGTGTGTTAGTCACCCACTTCCCTGCAATACACATCACAACACAACACTCTACAATTGCCACACGTGCTTCCCTTCCCTTAGGTGTTACCCAAACATGTATTTGCCAACCCAATGTGTAAGGTAGACAAATGAACAACCGAAGGTGAATGTGTTAATTACATGTCCATTCAAGGCACACATATAACCTCAACACAGTTTGAGCCTAAATACTTGAGGACACCAACACTACTGTAATGCTTCCTCTTTGGAAACACACAAACTGACCTAAAGGGAAGCCATGAGAGGGAGTGGACAGGCATTGAACCCCTGACACAACACTCAAGGTACACAACTCCGTAAGACCCTAGAATTTTGTTTTTCAGATAGAAGTATCAACAAAGCACAGTCTACTGAAGATGATAACCCTTCATACGACAAGGTCAAGGCTAACCCACGGCCACAACACTGGACGTATGCATAGTCCCACTCTGGATCTGACTACCAATGGAACCAGACACACCCACAGGACTGACACGGTTTATGACTGCCTTGCCTTTATACTACATACGTACACGGTAGTCTGCCTCATCTACACACACCTGCTACTTAGTCTTGCTATTGACCTTGTTGGTATAACACGTCAAAAATTACACTGGTGCCTCATTTTACATCAGCATTATGCATTGAATGAGAAATGAGGAAGTGTTCATGACTTGTGTTGTGAGAGTTGGCTGATTGAGCAGAGCAGTGATTAAAAAATGTGATCCAATAATTCCCCCAAACTAGGTAACTATAGACCATATAGTTGTGCTAGGGTTAACGAGAGAGTGCTGCCCCTCTCACCAAGAAGCTGCCGTGAGCAAGGACCGAGCTCACAACTTTTAGGTCATGAGCCGAGTGTTGTACCACAGAGCCACCCGACCCCAGAGCAGAGCAGGGAATGATGCAATGATCTTGGCATGTGAAGACAACGGATGAGGAACGATTGGTAAAGAAGATAATAATGGTAGGTGTGATGTGATAGGTGAGGCTGAGAGGGAGACCAGGAATGTGATAGATGGACACTGTGAAGAGAGTATTAGATGCAAGATGAATGTCTGTGAAGCAAAAAATTCTTGTGCATGATAGAGTTGAATGAAGAACAGTTGTGACGCTGGACAAATATAGATACAGAGATAGAACCACACGAGTACAGCTCAGAACCTGTATACTACAACTAAGTAAATAAATACAGCCTTGATGGCCTCAAGGGGTGTTCTATTGCATCTGATGAGGTGAGGTGTGAGGAAGGGGATGGATGTAAACTCATGTGACAGAGGTAAACATCACCAACTATGCTGTGGGACTGACCATCATGAGGTGCAATTCTCAAACATATGTTGCAATAATATTTCTGAAATAGCTGTTAGACCAATGAGTGTTGCGGTGAACTCTGTTACTACATTCATATCATTGCTATGAATAAATATGATATGAGTAAAACAAAGGCATAATGCACAGTAAAATATTATGTGAGTTGTGGATTTGTTCATGAGGTTCACAAATAATGCAACTCATGCTTGTTTTGAAATCAAATCTTCCTGCCTAATATTTAGTCACGTGTTGGCACTAAATTTTAATTGTATGTACACATTTATCATACATTTGAATACTGGGTATGATTGTTTGTGAAAATTCTAATCTTTAAGAAATTACTTACAAATTTCAGAAAACCAATTAACAAATCACAAATTGTTGAAGGACTATTGTAAATGTTTATAATATAAAATACAAGTCATGATACAACAGTATTGGCATACATAGATCTATTCTGATTACTGTACCGGGGGAGGACTTCTAACACTAACTAACACTTATGTGGCAAACAAGCAACGAGGTGAACCTTGAAAACAGTGCAAACAACTAAACCTGAAACTTGATGCACCACTGTAAATGGATAAAAAAAAAATATATATAAAATTAATAAATTAAATAGAATAAAAATGAATCCATCCAATCCATGAAGTAGCTCACCTGTGGTCTGATGTTAGGGTGTGGTGGAGGGGGAGGCCGTCCTGCCATGGGCCCCAGGGTTGGGTCCCCCTCGTATGTCACCTGTCGCCACTTCATTCAACCTGTGGCAACATTTAGGTCATCAATAAATGGGATCTGAACCATGGCAAGCAAGGGTTTAATAAGCTGTTGGGGCCATTAAGGTGAACCATTAATTGCACTCACTACAGCACCAGTCACCTTTGTACACCACCACCACCACCACCACCACCACCACCAGTGCCGCAATGGTGCAGTGGTTAGCATGTCTCACTACCAATCCGCTGGCCTGAGTTTGATCCCGGACAATGACAGGCGGCACACAACTCACCCAGCTGTTCATCCTCCCAAATGGGTTGGTTGATAAATGAGTACCTAGGGTAACCTGGGGAAGGTAAACTGTGGAAACTCGGATGTCACCGTGGCCCTGTGTCCCGGGGTAACAAATTGATTTCCACCACAGACTCAAAGGTCAGTGCGACGGGAGATGAACGCCAACAGCCACAGCATGTGCCCACACTTTACCACCACCACCAGGCAGTCAAACCATCACATAGCTAACACATAACACTTACAACCTTTAAAAACACAAAACATGTTCTCTCAGATGCCTAAATTCAAGGTAAATTAAGATACCTTCACCGTGTTCACTCGAGGTACAACATGAATTCAGAATCAAAGGAGACACACGCTCCTAAACACTCATGACTATAATAAATACAAACAGTAATGACCTCTTTCCCAGGTCAACCAAAGCCCAGTACAAGCCACACTCTGCTGATGTGCCACCTCACCACTAATCATGTGCACACACATACATACATACAATGTGTAATACTTGGATAGTGCATTATTTGTATAAAAAAAATGTACAAATGGATAATTCAAAGACAGCCACACAAAAAAATAAGTAGTTAAATAATCCCCCTGAACTAGGCATCTATACATCATATAGTTGTGCTAGGGTTAACGAGAGAGTGCTTCCCCTCTCACCAAGAAGCTGCCGTGACCAGGACCAAACTCACACCCTTAAGGTCACGAGCTGAGTACTGACCCACACAGCCACCCAGACCAATCACAAAGATAAGAGGAAAAGAAGGCTTTAAAAGAAAAAACTGTATTGGCTGAAACTATGTAATGTGTAAGTGAGTCCCAAAAAGTAATTCCTCCAACACTGGAATAACTCTTTAGTATTTCCAGCTGTGTTCTGTTGTCAGTAACTTTAAATGTGTGCCGTCCACCTGTACCCAAGATTGAACCAGTAAACATATCGACAGGTAATAATTTCCTGGCACAGAATAATTAAGTGGCCTTCAGTTTCCTAGGTCCATATACAAGTGACAGAAAGAAATAAGATCAGTAATGACAACTTATTAGAGAATCATGCATCCCTCCTGTTCTGTGTCTCGCCTCCTCACCTCATGACGACCAGGTACTCAAATCAACGAGACCATTTCTTAAAACTGTCCTTAAAAATTGAACCAAACTAAACCTTTTGTAACATGAGCTGACGTAACTTCCCTTTTTTATTACTCTTTCTTCAATAGCGAATATGGAATTGCAAATGGGCTTTTAATATAACCTTTTTCATTGCCCTTGGCCGGTTCTCCAATAGCATAACAATAAACCCTACAACACTACACGTCACTGTTCTGCATTATGACAAAGTGGAAGGTTATCACACTGTCTTACGTATAAAAGTGTTAAAATTGCTAATTTTGGCATAACAGGAGCTAATTCTTGATATGCAAAGCCAGTTCAATATTCAAAATACTGAGAATGATGAGATTTACACAATAAAATAATTAAGAATGTCGTTTTGGCCCATAATTATCAAGTTAAATAAGTTTATATACTAGTGGGAAACAAGGAAATAAGAAAAATAATTACTAGTTTTCCAGATGAGGTTAAGTTGCCACCATAGGCTTGAGGAAATAAATGTCACCCTTTCAATCATCAATACAAAGTGTCTTACAGTTACATAAGAACATCAACCAGTGGCACAAAGATATAAGAACAGTAATGTGAGAGGATCATACAACTAGAACACAATGAAAAAAATATAATAGGAAAATTGAGACTAAGAAAAGAAAAAAATCAACTTGTGTTATTGAAAGAAAAAAAAAAGTAACCAAAGCATAAAATAAATCCGGATATGTTGTTTGATTATAACTGTGAAAAAAGATGCATAAACAAAACATTAAAATAAATCATTACATGCACGAGGTTGTAAACAATTGTAAGCAAATTACCTCAACACTTAATTAATAAATAAATAAATCCACACACATACATACACATGACTACCACACACTGCACGGATAAACGAAGGTTGCCAATAAAATAAAATAAAATAAAAACTCAATAATAATCTCACATAAATAATTGGTGAGAATATTATATCAAAATTACGTTTAATATAACTGTTACCACCACCACTACTACTACTATTACTATTACATCCAATAACTTATAACCGGCTGCACATGCTTACCAAACCTTGCACACTGTCACCTGTAAGCATAACCACATTCCCAGGTGAGGTCAGGTCACGCTGCTGACATAAGCTGAGGCAATAAGTTCCTGGCCTATAATTATCATGCGTGTAACAGTTTCCTACAATTATATACATGTGACAACTCATTACCACCATCCCATACCTTGGTTCCTGCTCCGTATTGTCAGTGGCAGTCAAAATAGCACGGTTTAAGGGTGTTTTTTTCTTTATTCTAACAGAGAGAGGCACCGAACGTCCGCCTCACTCAACATGGCGCGTCTTACTGACTCACGACATTCACTCCACGAATATTTTTTAATAATCTCTTTTCGCACAGTTTACCGGCAATGGATACAGTTTACATTATCATTTGTATATAGAATGATGTTTTGAGTTACACTTCAACTAGGTGTCGTGTAATATAACGAGACAGGTTAATAGTTCTGGCACTTATTAACAAAGGTGTGTATAAACATAGGTCAAGAAGTAAACAATGTCTGGGTTTTGATCAAGTTTCTCCTTTATTTTGAGTTTGATGTGAAGCTTTTAACCCCCAGGAGTGTTCTTGAAGGGCATGCGGGTGGTCATGTTGAGGGAGAAGGGAAGTATATGTTTGAAATGACCTTAAATAAGGGAATTAGTAACAAAGGCTGAATGTTATTGTGGTCTTCTAAAGCATAGATGAGCATCGGGTTGCGCGCCTTTGTTCACTATAATAAGCATTATGAAGCAGTATGTATATATGTTATGCACTTTAATATATATTATAATATGCACTATAATATGCACTATAATTTAAATTATGATATACGCTATATATACATACGTTTTAGCATTTGGAATTCCTTCTCTATCTCTAAACCACATTTAATTATATAGATTCTTACATCTGCTTGTTTGCTAGTGCATGGCTATAGGTAGAGGTCATGCAGGATGTTAGGGAAATAATAGTCAAGTCGCTAGGGAAAGATTAATCAGGATACTAAGGAAAGGTCAGACAGGTTGTTAGGGAAAGGTCAGACAGGTTGTTAGGGAAAGATCAGACAGGTTGTTAGGGAAAGGTCAGGCAGGTTGTTGGGGAAAGGTCAGACAGGTTATTAGGGAAAGGTCAGGCAGGTTGTTGGGGAAAGGTCAGACAGGTTGTTAGGGAAAGGTCAGACAGGTTGTTGGGGAAAGGTCAGACAGGTTGTTAGGGAAAGGTCAGACAGGTTGTTGGGGAAAGGTCAGACAGGTTGTTGGGGAAAGGTCAGACAGGTTGTTGGGGAAAGGTCAGGCAGGTTGTTAGGGAAAGGTCAGGCAGGTTGTTAGGGAAAGGTCAGACAGGTTATTAGGGAAAGGTCAGACAGGTTGTTAGGGAAAGGTCAGGCAGGTTGTTAGGGAAAGGTCAGGCAGGTTGTTAGGGAAAGGTCAGGCAGGCTGTTAGGGAAAGGTCAGGCAGGTTGTTAGGGAAAGGTCAGACAGGTTGTTAGGGAAAGGTCAGACAGGTTGTTGGGGAAAAGTCAGGCAGGTTGTTAGGGAAAGGTTAGCCACGATGCTATCATGCTAAGAAGGTGCTGCAGAATAACACACTCCGCGTTATTCTTGGGGTTGAAATGTCCCTAGATTACCACCCCCCCAAAAAAAATAAATAAATAAATAAATAAATAAAAAAATAAAAAATAAAAAAAAGAGAGAGAGAGAGAGAGAGAGAGAGAGAGAGAGAGAGAGAGAGAGAGAGAGAGAGAGAGAGAGAGAGAGAGAGAGAGAGAGAGAGAGAGAGAGAGAGAGAGAGAGAGAGAGAGAGAGAGAGAGAGAGAGAGAGAGAGAGAGAGAGAGAGAGAGAGAGAGAGAGAGAGAGAGAGAAAAAAAAATAATAATAATGAAATGAATAAATAAATAAATAAATAAATAAATATCCCTCACCATTGAAGTTGAAGTTTAGGTTCTTGACACTTGTGACACTTGGCTGGAAAACTTCTGTCTTGTCCTGTGGGAAGGTTAATGAAAAAACGTAAACAAACAAACAAACAATTGCCATTACATGTATAGAAATAAATAAATTAATATGTATTCAAACAAAATAAAAATAAAAAAAATCAATGATAACACCTTGCTATACTTTTCTCCTGCTACTCTCAATCCTCTTATGACTGTATCAGAGTCTACCTTTTGTTCTCTCTTTTATTGCCTGATAACACCTTATGTCCTCTTGACTATGACTATGCACAACACTTAATTAATATCCACCACCTGATGCCATGTTCATTCACCTAACTTTCCAACGCATTCATCTACCTCACCTTCCACTTCAATCCATTTCATTTCAGTTAACAAATAATAGTACTTCAATATTTGACACCTACCTCCTTCTTCTTAGTTGTACTCCCCACTGTATCTTGACGAGCTTTGCGTTTGTCTACATAGTCGTCTAAGCCTTCCATGCGCTGGAATGCCTTCTTATGAATGAGTGCAAAGTTGGGCACCTTAAGGCGACGGGCATACGACATGAAGCGTGGAATACCGGAGGTGCCCTTCTCTTGACCACCTGTATGCAAGGGGAAGGAGGTTATTGGAAGCAAGTCAAGGGAAGGGTAACACTTTATTCCTGTTCATACACTTCATTTTTTACACTCTCCATCCCTATCAAGCTGCCATCCTTACTCCCTCTGATATACTGCTTCTTTAATCAGTACGGTTGCCTTATACTATTGATCATAATAACAAGAACCAAAATAACTTACTTTGTTTATCATCCTTGTGATCCCCACAGCCAATAGTAAACTTGGGCTTGGAGGTGGAGGCGGTATTCTTGGGGTTGAAATGTCCCTAGATTACCCTAAAAAAAAAGAGAGAGAGAGAGAGAGAGAGAGAGAGAGAGAGAGAGAGAGAGAGAGAGAGAGAGAGAGAGAGAGAGAGAGAGAGAGAGAGAGAGAGAGAGGAGAGAGAGAGAGAGGAGAGAGAGAGAGAGAGAGAGAGAGAGAGAGAGAGAGAGAGAGAGAGAGAGAGAGAGAGAGAGAGAGAGAGAGAGAGAGAGAGAGAGAGAGAGAGAGAGAGAGAGAGAGAGAGAGAAGACTGATTGATTGATTGATTGTTTACTAAACTTATATCTACAAAACATGGAGAAAATGTCATCCATACCACAAAAACAGAACTAGACGAAGTACAAAAGATATAAAATAGTGTATATAGATCCATACCAGGGGCCAGGGCCGGTTTCAAGCCTATTTGACCAATTTAATCAAATTGGGCCCCGCGCAGCAACGGGGCCCCGCACACACGTGTTAGTTTTAAACTGTATACGATATTGGTAGATAAGTCTGTTTCTAAAAGGTCCGTGCATAAACAGTTTGTCTGTAATTGTCTTAACTTGTAATCAAAAATAAAAACTTTTAAATTGTTTTTAAACTTTTAGTATATCAAGTAATTAATGCTTTTTGGCTAAGGCGGACATACTACACGAAATTTAAAACATCAATCTTCGACTTTTATAGAGTAGAGGGCCCCACTATCAATTTTCTAATTGGGCCCCGCAATTCCTATCACTGGCCCTGCCAGGGGCAGGTAGATACCCCCAGGTAACAGGTACCAACACTGAGAGGAGAAATAGGAGCCTCAAGTATGCATAGAAGAAGAATAGAAGGATACATAAAATACTTGAAGTATGGTTTGGAAGGAGAGAAAAATGAGTTGATGAAAAGAATAATGCAAGAGAAGATAGTGTGTGGAGACCTGTTTAGAGCTCCATTTCTTTCGAAGAAGTCTACCATGTTTTTTTTCTGACAACCCTATCAAAAATGTTGACAAGGTGGGATGTTAATGCCGCTGGTCTGTAGTTGCTGGCTGATCCTTTGCTGCCTTCCTTATGGAAGCTATCGGGGCCAGTTGCTGCATTGTTGGCGATGGCATCAATAGCAGCTGCAATGTCTGCCTCCGTGATGACGTCGCTGCACAGTTTTTCCATTATCTTCATCAATGTTGTTGCTTATCTTCATAAGAGCCTCCATTTATTTTTTCACCCTCCTACTTGAGGTGCAATTTTTGCTTATTTAGTTTGTTTATAAAGTTTTTTGCAGCGTATCTGATAGAGGATCTTTTCAAACTGATCCAACGTAGTGTTGGGGGGTCTGTAGACTCTGTACACTGTTGTTGTCATGCCGGGGGCGGGTATTTTTATAAGATTGTTTATTATTTCTTCTTATGCTGTTATGATTACCATTTATTACCACCTCCCGGTCATGCTCTGGGGTTTATATATGATGTTATTAAGCGGGTCGGTATTTCGCTGCCACCACCTACTATGAGGGAAGTAGGAACCCTTTCGAAAGTTGGCCACTGGTCAATGTTGTTGTAATTTTGGTAGTAATCAACCTTAGCCACAAGGAGTCACTCTGGGATGTTAATGCCGCTGGTCTGTAGTTGCTGGCTGATCCTTTGCTGCCTTCCTTATGGAAGCTATCGGGGCCAGTTGCTGCATTGTTGGCGATGGCATCAATAGCAGCTGCAATGTCTGCCTCCGTGATGACGTCGCTGCACAGTTTTTCCATTATCTTCATCAATGTTGTTGCTTATCTTCATAAGAGCCTCCATTTATTTTTTCACCCTCCTACTTGAGGTGCAATTTTTGCTTATTTAGTTTGTTTATAAAGTTTTTTGCAGCGTATCTGATAGAGGATCTTTTCAAACTGATCCAACGTAGTGTTGGGGGGTCTGTAGACTCTGTACACTGTTGTTGTCATGCCGGGGGCGGGTATTTTTATAAGATTGTTTATTATTTCTTCTTATGCTGTTATGATTACCATTTATTACCACCTCCCGGTCATGCTCTGGGGTTTATATATGATGTTATTAAGCGGGTCGGTATTTCGCTGCCACCACCTACTATGAGGGAAGTAGGAACCCTTTCGAAAGTTGGCCACTGGTCAATGTTGTTGTAATTTTGGTAGTAATCAACCTTAGCCACAAGGAGTCACTCTGGTTACCACTGGGGGAGACATATGTCACGAATGAAATAACTTCTAATTTTCTTTGTATAATTATTATTTACCAACAAGAGAAAAAAAAAACGAAACTAACTTTTCACATCCTTTTCCACAAGTTGACATACAGTGTAATTATTCAGTTATTGGGTACAAAAGACCTCAATAAGGACTGGTGGTCACTCCACAGGTTTTCACTTTGATTAATACACAAAACAAATTCAATCACAAATTTTTCCTAGGTTTAACACTGTCCAACTTAATCTTCACTTTCCAGACTTATTTCTTAAACAAAACATATAATCCAAAATACGACAAACATCTAATGGGGAAACCAATGTGAGTGTGTGTGTGTGTGTGAATATGTGTTGGTGTGGCACTGGTGGAACCTGATCGTGGGGGGGAAGAGACGCGGACTGAGTTAAACAATACACTCAAAGGGGATAATACTTGAACAATATAACAAATATTAAGGTGAAAGGGATATATAATGACCAATGAAACATATTTAAGGGAGGAAAGAGGGGACCATGCGGTCTCAGATGCAGCCCCATAATAAAAATGGAAGAATTGCTGGGAAGGTACCTGAGACTGAAACTGTTGCTTGCAGCAACAGATTCAGTGTGTCAGCAGGAGAGAGAGATAGGGGAATAGAGGTGACTGAAGTAGAAGATAGGAGGGCGAAGAGGGTGGAGGGTAAGGGGAGGAAGGGTGTGAGTGGCCCACCTAAGATTCTTGTGGTGGGAGACTCGCAGGTTAAGTACCTAGATAGCACCTTCTGTGGGAGGGATAGGAGCAGGAGGAAGTGTGTGTGTATGCCTGGTGCTGGTGTGAAAGAGGTGAGTGAGGTGGCGGAAAGGAGAGTACGTGAGATCGAGGGAGAGGGTGTGGTGGTGCTACATGTAGGTGGAAATGATGTTAGAGTAGGTGGGTCTGAGGAGTTAGTGGCTAGGTACAGGGCAATGTTAGGTAAGATTAGGGAGAGTGGGAAGAGGTGTGTAGTCTCAGGAGTGCTACCTCGGTCTTCAGTAGGCAGGGGGATTTCTGTAGGGGAATGGCTGTCTAGAGCCATTGGTGTAAATGAGCGTGTGAAAGCACTGTGTAAGGATGTAGGTGCAAGCTTTGTGGATGAATGGAACAGTTTTGTTAGGCGAAGGGAGTTGTATGCAAGGGATGGAGTGCATTTGAGTGGAATGGGCGTGGATGCTTTGAGTGAATGTCTGGAGAGGGCAGTTGGGATAGAGTGGGGGAGGTGAAGGCAATGCTTGCAAGAAACAGTGTGATAGGAATAAACAGGATAGGATTAGCAAAGAGAGGATAGATTTTAGAGAATGTATCCAGGTGCCAACAGGTGAGAATATAATTAGGAGAAAAGGAACATCTAGGATGGTAGGCTTGAAATGTTTTTATGCTAATGCTAGAAGCCTTAGGAACAAGAAGGATGAGTTATTTAGTTATATAGTAGAGGAAGATTTAGATATAGTATGTATTACAGAGACATGGATAAATGAAGAAAAGTTTAAGGAGAGCAGGAAAGAGTATGCGGTAGATGGGTATACTATGTATCTAAATCAGAGAGCTGATAGGAAGGGTGGAGGGGTAGTTATTTATGTGAGAAACACATTTCCCTCTAGTCAGGTTAGGGACATAAACTTAAATGATAAAATAGAATCCTTGTGGGTTGATATCAGTACAAATAGAAGTAAGGTAGTGAGAATAGGAGCTTTTTATAGACCACCAAGTCAGTCACCTGAAGTAGATGAGCTTATGGTAGGTGAGGTAAATAGAGGGTGTACTAGACAGACAATTATTTTAGGAGATTTTAATCTTAGCTCAGTAAACTGGGAGATAATGGTGGGAAATAGTCATGCAGAAAATAAAATTATTGAGAATTTTCAAGATAATTATTTAGTGCAGGTTGTAGACAAACCTACTAGAGGGACAAAGATATTAGACCTAGTATTAACTAATATAGAGCATTGTGTGAAGGATGTTGAGGTGGGAGAGACTTTAGGAAATAGTGACCATCACATAGTTAGATTTAATATTGCTATTAGTAAGGATAGGATAGTAAACAAAGCAATGGTTCCAAATTATCAGAAGGGGGATTATGAGAGGTTACGACAGTTATTAGGAGTAGTAAATTGGGAGAACATTTTTAGAGATAGGACAGCACAGGAAATGTGGGATGTTTTTAAGGAAAAATTGACGGAAATAGTAGTACAGTGTATTCCATACAGGGCTATTAGGAAAGGAAATAGAAAACCATTGTGGTGGACTCAGGGGATAGGTAGGAAAATCAGAGAGAAGAAGACTGCTTTCAGTAAGTTACAGAACAGTGGGGAGGAAGATGACCTGATTGGGTACAGGCAGGTCAGGGATGAACTGAATAGGATTATCAAGAGGAGCAAAAGGGAGTCAGAGATTAAATTAGCTAGAACTGGGAGTAAAAACCCCAAAACATTATTTAGTTATTATAAGGTCAGTGATAAGACAAATCAGGATAGAATTGGGCCACTTCGGAAGGATGGGGTAGTAGTAGAGAAGGAAGAGGACATGGTAGAATTATTAAATAAACAGTTTTCTTCAGTGTTTACTAAGGAAAAGTTAGGAGGTTTTGGTTTAGGTAGCATGAGAGGTAACTTAGAAGTTTTAGGAAATATTAATATAGAACCAGAGATTATTAGAAAACATATATTAGAACTAAATGTCAGGAAAGCTACTGGTCCTGATGAGATACATGCTAGGGTACTTAGAGAGGGGGTAGATAGTGTTATTGAAGCACTAACATTAATTTTTACCAGATCATTTAGGTTCGTAGAGATACCTCAGGACTGGAAGTTAGCTAATGTTGTACCAATTTTTAAAAAAGGTAGGAAGGATGATGTTAGTAACTATAGGCCAGTTAGTTTGACTTGTATAGTGTGTAAGATATTAGAGAAAATTGTTAAGGGTAGTATTTGGGAGCATTTAGATCAGTATGGACTAATTAGGGATTCTCAGCATGGGTTTAGATGAGGTAGGTCTTGCCTTACTAACTTACTTGAATTCTTAGAATATGTTACTAAGGAGCTAGATGAGGGAAATTGTTTAGATGTCATTTATTTAGATTTTAGTAAAGCTTTTGATAAGGTACCACATAGGAGGTTAGTACATAAATTGAGGTCACATGGGATAGGGGGCACAGTAGTAGAGTGGATAGGTGAATGGCTCAGGGGTAGAAAGCAGAGAGTAGTATTAAATGGGGTCAAATCAGAATGGAAGGAAGTGGTTAGTGGGGTACCTCAAGGATCAGTGATAGGGCCACTTTTATTCTTAGTATATATAAATGATTTAGATTTAGGGATTATGTCAGGGCCGAGGTGACTACCAATTAATATTATATGTCAGCTCTCACACCTGATAACACCTCACCACCTGCTGCTGGTTCTCAACATTTCCGAAGGCATTTCTGGAGACTTGGGCTCCCTTCCAGTGTGCCCTTCAACTGTACCTACACCATTCGACCCTTCCTGCTGTCTAAGGAGCAAAACTCGGCAACGTAGATTGCTCCTTAGACAGCAGGAAGGGTCGAATGGTGTAGGTACAGTTGAAGGGCACACTGGAAGGGAGCCCAAGTCTCCAGAAATGCCTTCGGAAATGTTGAGAACCAGCAGCAGGTGGTGAGGTGTTATCAGGTGTGAGAGCTGATGCGTTCTGTCCTTCTCCAAGCCGGTGGCGTGGAGCTTGGCTCGGTTAGACTACCCCCATACCCCTGGACAAGGGGGTGGGGTAGTGGCGGGGAAAAGTGGTGAACAAGCGCCGGCAGACGAGAGTGGTAGTTCAACCACTAATTAGGGGAAGACGAGGCAGGTGCAGTTCCTCACACATGCCCCCACTAAAACATCTGCTGCACAGCTGATGTCGAAGAACTGCAGCTGACCAGGAGACATAAACAAACTTATAATACTTGAGTGCAGGAAACAAAACTTGTAAAAGACTGGAGTGCAGGAAAACAAAACTTGTAAAAGACTGGAGTGCAGGAAAACAAAATAAAGAAAAGCTATTGCCGGCTGAGAAGGTCGGCTCCAATGTTGTCCGTCCCGGCAACATGAACAACCCTAAATTTATAGGGTTGAAGACCTAAAGCCCATCGTAGTATTCTGTCATTTTTACCTTTGAATTTCTGAAGGTATATTAGAGGCTTGTGGTCTACTTCAAGGATAAATTCCTTACCTCGAAGATAGAAGTCAAACCTATGAATGCCGAATACGATGGCCAGGCATTCCCTCTCGATGGTAGAGTATCGTCGTTCCCGATCAAGTAGTTTCCGGCTGGCGTAAGAGATGGGATGTGGACGATCATCATGGTACTGAAGGAGTACAGCACCTAATCCATAGTTTGAAGCATCGGTACGTAGGACGAAGGTCTGGCTGGGGTCCGGAAGACGCAGAATAGGTCCCGAAGTCAAGGCTTGCTTCAGCAGCTTGAACCGTTCAAGCAGATCTTCAGTCCACTGGAGGGGATCCCGTACCGGCTTCTTCAACAAGTCAGAGAGGGGGCCGGTAAGCTCAGAGGCCTGAGGAATGAAAGCCTTATAAAATGATATCAAACCTAGGAAACTCCGGAGTAACTTCTTGGTGGTAGGAGGAGTCATGGAGGTGATGGCAGTCAACTTGCCAACTTGTGGTTGAAGATGGTCGCGGGACAAAACAAATCCCAGATAGTTGATGGACTCTGCTCCAAACCGGCACTTTTTAAGTTTGACAGTCAGACCGTTATGTTGTAGTCTATCTAAAACAGACTTGAGGGCAGAGATGTGAGTGGGCCAATCAGATGAATACACAAAAATATTATCAAAATAAAAAGAAACATTGGCCAAGCCAGCAAGCACAATCCTCATTAAGCGAATATAAGTGGCACAGGCCGTAACAAGACCAAAAGGCATCCGAGTAAATTCCATCAGGCCCTTGTGAGTGGGAAACGCAGTGAAGCGTCGAGCTTTGGCAGAAAGTGGAACCTGGTAATATGCCTTACTCAAATCTAGCTCTGAGAAGAACTCGGCACCAACGAACTTATGCAGCTCTGTCTCAATACTGCAGGATGGTTCAGCATGGAAAATAGTAACTGAGTTGAGTAACCTGTAATCAATGGCCATCCGATACGTACCGTCGGACTTCCTGACCATGATAACCGGAGAGCAGTGTGGAGAGGTTGAAGGTTGGATGATTCCTTGACTCAACAGTTGCTCAACCTCTTCCTGGTAGTAGTGCTGGAGATGGATTGGCACCGGGTAGATCTTCGCTTGTATTCTCTCCGTTGTAGTGAGGGTGATGTCGTGCTCGACAGTCTTGGTGCAGCCAGGTTGATCCGAAAAAGTAGACTGGTATGTGAGAAACAGGTCTTCAACCTGAGCAGACTGGTTCCAAGTGAGAGCGTGATTAATGATAGGTTCTTCAGCATTAGTTGGACTATCAGGTGTTAAAGAAAGCTCAGGTAAATCATCAATACCCTCATTCAAATAGGATGACTTACTCTTTTCCTCGGGCTCGCTTAAAGGTGAAATCTCGTCGAGGACTTGTAGCTGGTTAACTTGGGCCCGCCGGTGGTACTTCTTGAGGATATTGGCGTGGTAAAGTTTAGGTCCTCTTGGCATCTCGATCAAATAGTCCACCTTACCCCGTTTTTCCAAAACTTTGTGAGGGCCACTCCAAGCAACCAACAACTTGCTGGAGTCACTAGGCAGTAGTAACAATACCTCATCGCCTGGCTGGAATTGACGGTCTTGAGATCTTACGTCAAAGTAAGACTTATACCGGGCGATACTCACATCCGCGTGTTTGGCAGCAAGCTGGGCGCATTCGGTCAGTTTCTCCCGTAGCTCGATGACGTAACGGAAGGTTGATCTCTCATCTTCTGGGATCCTACGGTTTTCCCAAAGGTCACGGAGCACCGAGAGGGGGCCCCGCACTGACCTGCCATAGAGGAGTTCAAATGGAGAGAATCCAGTCCGGTCGTTAGGGATCTCTCTGAGGGCAAACAAAGTAGGGATCAAATATCGATGCCACTCCTTGGGCTTATCAGAGCACAGCTTCCGAAGGGCAGACTTCAGGGTACCGTGCAGCCGCTCAACTCGCCCGTTTCCGCTGGGGTGGAAAGGCGTGGTGAAGATGGGTTTTACTCCCAGTAGTTTGTGTAGCTCTGCCATAAGCTGGGAAGTAAATTGAGTCCCACGGTCGGAAAGTATTTCCCTGGGGATTCCCACTCTGGCGAAGATGGTTAGCAGAGCTTCAGATACAGATATGGTGTCAATATCTTTAAGAGGCATGGCTTCTGGAAACCCAGTGGAGAAATCAATTAGAGTGACAATGTAACGGTGTCCTTCAGAAGATGGTGGAGACAAGGGACCTACCAAGTCAATGGCAACTCTGGAGAAGGGTTCAGTTACGACAGGTAACGGTTGAAGAGGTACTGGACGTACCCTTCCCTTAGCCGACATACGTTGACACTTGTCGCAGGAACGGCAGTAATCCCGGATGTCTACACACATCCCTGGCCAATAAAAGTCTTGCAAGACCTTCATCTGGGTCTTCCGGTGGGAGAAATGTCCAGCCAAAGGACCTTCGTGAGCAACACGTAGGATGACAGGACGGCAATCGCTGGGAACAACCAAGGATAAACCATTTACCTTTTGAAGGTGATCCGATGAGAGACATTTTCGGTACAGGAGGCCGTCCTCATGTATGAACTGGTATGTGGCACCATCCCGTGCCTTCTCAACTTCTTCAGTGGTAGCCTTTGACTGTAAACACGTCAAGGAAGGACAGGATTCCTGAAGTTGACGAAACTCATCAGGGGTTACAGTCAAAGGATGGAGCTTAGGCAGAACAAGAGGGTGGACCCGTTTAGATCGACCGGCTCTGGTCTCCACAGCACACACTTGAGTAGTGGAGGACTCAACTGGTGGTAGATGTTGACATCCAGAAGGGCGGTTGTTCTTTTCTTGAGAGGAGAGGGAAGTTCCGGGCGAAGGCGAGTCATCAGGAGGCAACAGAGGATCTTGTAGGGAAGAAACGTCAGTGGTGGCTTGGTCATGGTCACTATGGAGAAGATGGTTGTCGTTACTGAGTAGAGAATCAGGACTATCAGGATCTTGTACTCCGGGAATATTCCCAACTAGAGCACTAGCAAATTTAATTGGGGCCCTTACAGCATCTGTCCAACCAGTGTAAAATGGGCACCGTAAGTAACACTTAACGACAGGAAATTCGTCGATGCGTCCCAAATAGTCAGCAACTTGTACTTTGGGGCAGAGTGATGGGTCAATGTCTGGCAAGGCTTCCTCAGAAATTACAACTCCAGAGCATCCAGTATCCCTAATTATAGAGGAAGACCATGACCCATTAATAGTCCCCGTAACTGAGAAGTTAGGCACTTTATGGTCTTCTAAGCAAAATCCAACCTTATAGGGGGGCGTGGTAGTAGTTCCATCCTTGAATGCTCGAGGATTCCTGGGACAGCGTGGTCGTATATGTCCTGCTTCCCCACAATTGTGACAAGTCACGGTTGAGGGAGTCTGACTCCCAGGAGAAGGTAGAGGCTGGAGTGGAGTAGCAAGTAGAGGGGAGATTTTCTTAGCGTTGTTGTTGGAAGAGACCTTAGGATAGGCGTTGTGGGCGGATGCCCAGTCATCCGCTAGTTGTATTGCGTCCTTCAGCTTGGTAGGCCTTCTTTCCTTGATGAATAGGCGTATTTCTGCTGATAAGGAGGACAAAAATTGGTCAAAGATGATAAACTCCCTTAAATCAGCATAAACATTGGCCACAAAGGAAGACTCAACCCAAGAATCAAACATCCTCGATAACTGGGTAACAAACTGATGGTAGTTCTGTCCTACTCTAATCTTGTTTGACCTGAAATCCACCCGGTAGCCATCCGGAGTTTTACTGAAGCCTGTTAACAAGGCTTGCTTCAGTAACTCGTAATCCTCAGTGGTGGATGACGGAAGGGACGTGTAGAGTTCGGCAGCTTTACCAGTAAGGAGGCAACCCAGACGAACGGCAAAGGTATCTCTGGGTAAAACCAGCATCTCGGCCACACGCTCAAACCTAGTTAAATAGGTGGCAATGTCCTCTTCATCCTTGTATGGTGGTAGACTAGGTCTGGAAACAGGATCATGTGATGGTAGAACTGAGGGCTTACCTTTAGCTGCAATTTCTGCCAGCTTGATCTCTTTCTCCCTCTCAGCTTGTGCTTGTCTTTCTTCTCTTTCAGCTTGTCTTTCTTCTCTTTCCTTCTCAGCTTGTCTTTCTTCTCTTTCAGCTTGTTTTTCTTCTCTTTCCTTCTCAGCTTGTTTTTCTTCTCTCTCCTTCTCTCTCTCAGCTTGTCTTTCTTCCCTTTCGTGTTTCTGTTGTTCTACGATCCACTGGCCAATTTCCTTGCCATGCAGACCGAGGGCTTCACCCTGCTCCTTCAGTTCTTGAAAGGAAGACATGGAGAAGACCGAACAGAGAACACAACACAAACAAACAAAAAATTAGACAACACCTCACGTGCAAAAATCTGGCAAAAGCAAGAGTTTGACGGCAATCAAAACACTCATAACATTACTCCCGGGCCTCAGGCAGCAACGGCGCGCAGCAGCGACTTAGATAACAACCCACAATCTGTAAAATGATAATAAATAATTGGTAGTTCTTATCCTGGCGAGGTCGCCAATATGTCAGGGCCGAGGTGACTACCAATTAATATTATCTTTTTATAGAGTTGTGGGGAAGAAAAATCATGGAGTATGATACCCCGAATATATTTACACACACACAAATAGCAAACAATAGGCTAGAAGCCAAAATAAATCACCAACGACGAACTGCTCGTAAACAATTACCAGAGCAGGGGTATGACACCCAAATAACTCCCTGTACAGCTGTTTTGAGGGTGAGATGCGTGACAGCAAAACTCGGCAACGTAGATTGCTCCTTAGACAGCAGGAAGGGTCGAATGGTGTAGGTACAGTTGAAGGGCACACTGGAAGGGAGCCCAAGTCTCCAGAAATGCCTTCGGAAATGTTGAGAACCAGCAGCAGGTGGTGAGGTGTTGTCAGGTGTGAGAGCTGAGGCGTTCTCAACATTTCCGAAGGCGTTGTTGTTGGAAGAGACCTTAGGATAGGCGTTGTGGGCGGATGCCCAGTCATCCGCTAGTTGTATTGCGTCCTTCAGCTTGGTAGGCCTTCTTTCCTTGATGAATAGGCGTATTTCTGCTGATAAGGAGGACAAAAATTGGTCAAAGATGATAAACTCCCTTAAATCAGCATAAACATTGGCCACAAAGGAAGACTCAACCCAAGAATCAAACATCCTCGATAACTGGGTAACAAACTGATGGTAGTTCTGTCCTACTCTAATCTTGTTTGACCTGAAATCCACCCGGTAGCCATCCGGAGTTTTACTGAAGCCTGTTAACAAGGCTTGCTTCAGTAACTCGTAATCCTCAGTGGTGGATGACGGAAGGGACGTGTAGAGTTCGGCAGCTTTACCAGTAAGGAGGCAACCCAGACGAACGGCAAAGGTATCTCTGGGTAAAACCAGCATCTCGGCCACACGCTCAAACCTAGTTAAATAGGTGGCAATGTCCTCTTCATCCTTGTATGGTGGTAGACTAGGTCTGGAAACAGGATCATGTGATGGTAGAACTGAGGGCTTACCTTTAGCTGCAATTTCTGCCAGCTTGATCTCTTTCTCCCTCTCAGCTTGTGCTTGTCTTTCTTCTCTTTCAGCTTGTCTTTCTTCTCTTTCCTTCTCAGCTTGTCTTTCTTCTCTTTCAGCTTGTTTTTCTTCTCTTTCCTTCTCAGCTTGTTTTTCTTCTCTCTCCTTCTCTCTCTCAGCTTGTCTTTCTTCCCTTTCGTGTTTCTGTTGTTCTACGATCCACTGGCCAATTTCCTTGCCATGCAGACCGAGGGCTTCACCCTGCTCCTTCAGTTCTTGAAAGGAAGACATGGAGAAGACCGAACAGAGAACACAACACAAACAAACAAAAAATTAGACAACACCTCACGTGCAAAAATCTGGCAAAAGCAAGAGTTTGACGGCAATCAAAACACTCATAACATTACTCCCGGGCCTCAGGCAGCAACGGCGCGCAGCAGCGACTTAGATAACAACCCACAATCTGTAAAATGATAATAAATAATTGGTAGTTCTTATCCTGGCGAGGTCGCCAATATGTCAGGGCCGAGGTGACTACCAATTAATATTATCTTTTTATAGAGTTGTGGGGAAGAAAAATCATGGAGTATGATACCCCGAATATATTTACACACACACAAATAGCAAACAATAGGCTAGAAGCCAAAATAAATCACCAACGACGAACTGCTCGTAAACAATTACCAGAGCAGGGGTATGACACCCAAATAACTCCCTGTACAGCTGTTTTGAGGGTGAGATGCGTGACAGCAAAACTCGGCAACGTAGATTGCTCCTTAGACAGCAGGAAGGGTCGAATGGTGTAGGTACAGTTGAAGGGCACACTGGAAGGGAGCCCAAGTCTCCAGAAATGCCTTCGGAAATGTTGAGAACCAGCAGCAGGTGGTGAGGTGTTGTCAGGTGTGAGAGCTGAGGCGTTCTCAACATTTCCGAAGGCGTTGTTGTTGGAAGAGACCTTAGGATAGGCGTTGTGGGCGGATGCCCAGTCATCCGCTAGTTGTATTGCGTCCTTCAGCTTGGTAGGCCTTCTTTCCTTGATGAATAGGCGTATTTCTGCTGATTTAAGGGAGTTTATCATCTTTGACCAATTTTTGTCCTCCTTATCAGCAGAAATACGCCTATTCATCAAGGAAAGAAGGCCTACCAAGCTGAAGGACGCAATACAACTAGCGGATGACTGGGCATCCGCCCACAACGCCTATCCTAAGGTCTCTTCCAACAACAACGCTAAGAAAATCTCCCCTCTACTTGCTACTCCACTCCAGCCTCTACCTTCTCCTGGGAGTCAGACTCCCTCAACCGTGACTTGTCACAATTGTGGGGAAGCAGGACATATACGACCACGCTGTCCCAGGAATCCTCGAGCATTCAAGGATGGAACTACTACCACGCCCCCCTATAAGGTTGGATTTTGCTTAGAAGACCATAAAGTGCCTAACTTCTCAGTTACGGGGACTATTAATGGGTCATGGTCTTCCTCTATAATTAGGGATACTGGATGCTCTGGAGTTGTAATTTCTGAGGAAGCCTTGCCAGACATTGACCCATCACTCTGCCCCAAAGTACAAGTTGCTGACTATTTGGGACGCATCGACGAATTTCCTGTCGTTAAGTGTTACTTACGGTGCCCCTTTTACACTGGTTGGACAGATGCTGTAAGGGCCCCAATTAAATTTGCTAGTGCTCTAGTTGGGAATATTCCCGGAGTACAAGATCCTGATAGTCCTGATTCTCTACTCAGTAACGACAACCATCTTCTCCATAGTGACCATGACCAAGCCACCACTGACGTTTCTTCCCTACAAGATCTTCTGTTGCCTCCTGATGACTCGCCTTCGCCCGGAACTTCCCTCTCCTCTCAAGAAAAGAACAACCGCCCTTCTGGATGTCAACATCTACCACCAGTTGAGTCCTCCACTACTCAAGTGTGTGCTGTGGAGACCAGAGCCGGTCGATCTAAACGGGTCCACCCTCTTGTTCTGCCTAAGCTCCATCCTTTGACTGTAACCCCTGATGAGTTTCGTCAACTTCAGGAATCCTGTCCTTCCTTGACGTGTTTACAGTCAAAGGCTACCACTGAAGAAGTTGAGAAGGCACGGGATGGTACCACATACCAGTTCATACATGAGGACGGCCTCCTGTACCGAAAATGTCTCTCATCGGATCACCTTCAAAAGGTAAATGGTTTATCCTTGGTTGTTCCCAGCGATTGCCGTCCTGTCATCCTACGTGTTGCTCACGAAGGTCCTTTGGCTGGACATTTCTCCCACCGGAAGACCCAGATGAAGGTCTTGCAAGACTTTTATTGGCCAGGGATGTGTGTAGACATCCGGGATTACTGCCGTTCCTGCGACAAGTGTCAACGTATGTCGGCTAAGGGAAGGGTACGTCCAGTACCTCTTCAACCGTTACCTGTCGTAACTGAACCCTTCTCCAGAGTTGCCATTGACTTGGTAGGTCCCTTGTCTCCACCATCTTCTGAAGGACACCGTTACATTGTCACTCTAATTGATTTCTCCACTGGGTTTCCAGAAGCCATGCCTCTTAAAGATATTGACACCATATCTGTATCTGAAGCTCTGCTAACCATCTTCGCCAGAGTGGGAATCCCCAGGGAAATACTTTCCGACCGTGGGACTCAATTTACTTCCCAGCTTATGGCAGAGCTACACAAACTACTGGGAGTAAAACCCATCTTCACTACGCCTTTCCACCCCAGCGGAAACGGGCGAGTTGAGCGGCTGCACGGTACCCTGAAGTCTGCCCTTCGGAAGCTGTGCTCTGATAAGCCCAAGGAGTGGCATCGATATTTGATCCCTACTTTGTTTGCCCTCAGAGAGATCCCTAACGACCGGACTGGATTCTCTCCATTTGAACTCCTCTATGGCAGGTCAGTGCGGGGTCCCCTCTCGGTGCTCCGTGACCTTTGGGAAAACCGTAGGATCCCAGAAGATGAGAGATCAACCTTCCGTTACGTCATCGAGCTACGGGAGAAACTGACCGAATGCGCCCAGCTTGCTGCCAAACACGCGGATGTGAGTATCGCCCGGTATAAGTCTTACTTTGACGTAAGATCTCAAGACCGTCAATTCCAGCCAGGCGATGAGGTATTGTTACTACTGCCTAGTGACTCCAGCAAGTTGTTGGTTGCTTGGAGTGGCCCTCACAAAGTTTTGGAAAAACGGGGTAAGGTGGACTATTTGATCGAGATGCCAAGAGGACCTAAACTTTACCACGCCAATATCCTCAAGAAGTACCACCGGCGGGCCCAAGTTAACCAGCTACAAGTCCTCGACGAGATTTCACCTTTAAGCGAGCCCGAGGAAAAGAGTAAGTCATCCTATTTGAATGAGGGTATTGATGATTTACCTGAGCTTTCTTTAACACCTGATAGTCCAACTAATGCTGAAGAACCTATCATTAATCACGCTCTCACTTGGAACCAGTCTGCTCAGGTTGAAGACCTGTTTCTCACATACCAGTCTACTTTTTCGGATCAACCTGGCTGCACCAAGACTGTCGAGCACGACATCACCCTCACTACAACGGAGAGAATACAAGCGAAGATCTACCCGGTGCCAATCCATCTCCAGCACTACTACCAGGAAGAGGTTGAGCAACTGTTGAGTCAAGGAATCATCCAACCTTCAACCTCTCCACACTGCTCTCCGGTTATCATGGTCAGGAAGTCCGACGGTACGTATCGGATGGCCATTGATTACAGGTTACTCAACTCAGTTACTATTTTCCATGCTGAACCATCCTGCAGTATTGAGACAGAGCTGCATAAGTTCGTTGGTGCCGAGTTCTTCTCAGAGCTAGATTTGAGTAAGGCATATTACCAGGTTCCACTTTCTGCCAAAGCTCGACGCTTCACTGCGTTTCCCACTCACAAGGGCCTGATGGAATTTACTCGGATGCCTTTTGGTCTTGTTACGGCCTGTGCCACTTATATTCGCTTAATGAGGATTGTGCTTGCTGGCTTGGCCAATGTTTCTTTTTATTTTGATAATATTTTTGTGTATTCATCTGATTGGCCCACTCACATCTCTGCCCTCAAGTCTGTTTTAGATAGACTACAACATAACGGTCTGACTGTCAAACTTAAAAAGTGCCGGTTTGGAGCAGAGTCCATCAACTATCTGGGATTTGTTTTGTCCCGCGACCATCTTCAACCACAAGTTGGCAAGTTGACTGCCATCACCTCCATGACTCCTCCTACCACCAAGAAGTTACTCCGGAGTTTCCTAGGTTTGATATCATTTTATAAAGCTTTCATTCCTCAGGCCTCTGAGCTTACCGGCCCCCTCTCTGACTTGTTGAAGAAGCCGGTACGGGATCCCCTCCAGTGGACTGAAGATCTGCTTGAACGGTTCAAGCTGCTGAAGCAAGCCTTGACTTCGGGACCTATTCTGCGTCTTCCGGACCCCAGCCAGACCTTCGTCCTACGTACCGATGCTTCAAACTATGGATTAGGTGCTGTACTCCTTCAGTACCATGATGATCGTCCACATCCCATCTCTTACGCCAGCCGGAAACTACTTGATCGGGAACGACGATACTCTACCATCGAGAGGGAATGCCTGGCCATCGTATTCGGCATTCATAGGTTTGACTTCTATCTTCGAGGTAAGGAATTTATCCTTGAAGTAGACCACAAGCCTCTAATATACCTTCAGAAATTCAAAGGTAAAAATGATAGAATACTACGATGGGCTTTAGGTCTTCAACCCTATAAATTTAGGGTTGTTCATGTTGCCGGGACGGACAACATTGGAGCCGACCTTCTCAGCCGGCAATAGCTTTTCTTTATTTTGTTTTCCTGCACTCCAGTCTTTTACAAGTTTTGTTTCCTGCACTCAAGTATTATAAGTTTGTTTATGTCTCCTGGTCAGCTGCAGTTCTTCGACATCAGCTGTGCAGCAGATGTTTTAGTGGGGGCATGTGTGAGGAACTGCACCTGCCTCGTCTTCCCCTAATTAGTGGTTGAACTACCACTCTCGTCTGCCGGCGCTTGTTCACCACTTTTCCCCGCCACTACCCCACCCCCTTGTCCAGGGGTATGGGGGTAGTCTAACCGAGCCAAGCTCCACGCCACCGGCTTGGAGAAGGACAGAACGCCTCAGCTCTCACACCTGATAACACCTCACCACCTGCTGCTGGTTCTCAACATTTCCGAAGGCATTTCTGGAGACTTGGGCTCGGTTAGACTACCCCCATACCCCTGGACAAGGGGGTGGGGTAGTGGCGGGGAAAAGTGGTGAACAAGCGCCGGCAGACGAGAGTGGTAGTTCAACCACTAATTAGGGGAAGACGAGGCAGGTGCAGTTCCTCACAGATTAGTAGTAAAATATTAAAGTTTGCAGATGATACAAAGATAGTCAATACAGTACAGGGTACAAAGGGACTTGGATAGGTTGGTGGCATGGGCAGATAAGTGGCAGATGGAGTTTAGCTCCCAAAAGTGTAAGGTTATGCATTTAGGCAAAGACAACAGAAATTTTAGCTATGATATGGAAGGATGTTGGTTAGAGGCAGTTGGGGAAGAAAAGGATTTAGGGGTAGTGGTAAATAGGACTATGAAATTCTCAAAGCAGTGTTTAGAAGCAAGGAATAGGGCAAATAGGACCCTAGGTTTTATAAAAAGAAATGTTAGTTATAAAAGTAAGGAGGTGGTGCGTAGTTTATATAATGCATATGTTAGGCCTCATCTAGAGTATTGTATACAAGCTTGGTCACCACATTATAGGCAAGATGTGAATTTGTTAGAAGCAGTCCAGAGGAGAGCAACTAGGATGATACCAGCTTTGAGGCACCTGGAGTATAGGGATAGGTTAAAAGAGTTAAATATGTTTTCATTCGAGAGGAGATGTCTAAGGGGGGACATGATAGAGTTATTTAAAATGTTTTCAGATAGTGAATACTTAGATGTAAGTACTTTCTTTATTCTAGAGGAGGGAAACAGGACAAGGGGTCATGGCAGGAAGATTAGGAAACAAAGTTGTAGGTTAGATTTACGAAAATATTTCTTTAGTCATAGGGTGGTAGATTTCTGGAACGCACTGCCAGGGGAGGTAGTTAATAGCGATAGCTTAAATATTTTTAAAAAGAGATTAGATCAGTTTATGAGTGAGTAGATTAGGTAGGAAATAGAGGGTTGGATACAGTACTTTTAGTATTTTAAGACAAAGTCGCTTGACAGACATACAGGATGACCATGCCTCTGGTGGCTTATAAATATTCTCATACAGTATGTACAGTATTATTAGTAGTGTACAGTCTTAGGAACCATGACGAAGTCGCTTGACTGATTATTATTATTGTTATTATTGTTAGTTTGCAGTTTTTAGACATACTATGTACTTGACAAAGTCGCTTGACTGACAAATAGGATGACCTAGATAGGCCCTGGTGGCTTTTTGTCATCCTAACATGTTATGTTATGTTATGTTATGTTATGAACCCGGTGTATTTGTCTATACCAACCTCAGCTTCTAGGGGGTCTCCATTTAGGTGTGTTTCAGTTAACACCAAGAACAATAAATATTCCTGGTGAGCTAGTTATTTTAACATTGGAATTTTGGCCTGATTTGTTTTGTGATTGAGACCCCTAATGTTGCTGTAGACTCGTAGAGGAAGGTGCTTAGTTCCAAATATAGTTTATTTGGACTTCAGTAAAGCCTTTGACAGAGTACCCCATAGGAGACTGTTAAGTAAAGTCAAGGCTCATGGCATGGGTGGGAAGTTACTAGAGTGGATTAGGGGATGGCTTACTAGTAGGGAACAGAGGGTACAGATTAATGGGAAGAAATCAGAATGGGGTAATGTCACTAGTGGGGTACCACAAGGATCAGTACTAGGACCATTGTTATTCATAATCTATATAAATGACTTAGAGACAGGAATAAACAGTGATATCAGTAAATTTGCCGATGACACAAAGATAGGAAGACCGGTAAAGAATTTAGATGATACTAGGATGCTGCAGGATGACTTAAATAGGCTGTACGAGTGGACAGAGAAATGGCAGATGCAGTTTAATGTTAACAAGTGTAGCATTATGAGTGTAGGTAAAGGTAATAGGTCTGTAGACTACACATTAAATGACAATACCTTAGGAAAGTCATATAGTGTGAGGGACTTAGGAGTTCAAATAAGCAGTGACATGCGCCCCAGGGAACAGTGTATTATAGCTAGAAATAGAGCCAACAAGATAATGGGATTTATTAGTAGGTGTGTGACAAATAGGAGTTCTGAGGTCATTCTGAGGTTGTATTTAGCGCTAGTAAGACCCCACTTAGATTATGCAGCTCAGTTTTGGTCCCCTTATTATAGGAAAGATATAGGCTCCTTGGAGGCAGTCCAGAGAAGAATGACCAAGATGATTCAGGGGCTGAGAAATTTACCCTACAAAGATAGGTTAAAACGTCTTAATCTCCACTCCCTAGAGAGAAGGAGGGCAAGAGGGGATTTGATTGAGGTTTTCAAATGGGTAAAAGGAATTAATAAGGGTAACATTGATCAGGTTTTAGAATTTAGTAGTCAGGATAGGACACGTGGAAATGGGTACAAGCTAGAAAAACTTAGATTCAGGACAGACATAGGTAGATATTGGTTCACTAACAGAGTGGTGAACGATTGGAATAGGCTGGGTAGACACGTAGTAAGTGCTGAGTCAATAGATAGCTTTAAAAGACGGTTGGATCAGAGTATGGATAGGGATGACAGGTGGGATGGCTAAATATTGGATTATTCCAAGGGTGGGGGGCAAGGAGCTGCCTCGTGTAGGTCATTAACTGGCCTCTTGCAGTCTCCTCATTTCTTATGTTCTTAAAGTTGGCGGGTGTAACCTTTTGTCTAATTTCCATTCATTCTATTACCAACGTGTGTTGCATTGTTTACTGTGAACTCCTTTCTATTTCCAGAATTTTCTCCATGATAGTGGTAAACTGTACACTGTTTAAAAAGTAATGTAACATGAACATAAAATGCATTTGGTCTATATGTTGTAGAGGAGAATAGATATAGGCGATGCACCGTTTAGAAAGTCACGCAAGGCAGGGAAGAAGCGCAGGTCAGTCAGGTCGTGAAGATGTACACTCTTTCAACCTACTTTCTCTTCCCTTCTTTCCACTCTCTCACCAGGAAGAGGAGTTGGAATCAATTGAAAGTTGCTGCATACTCTATATTTCACATTGGGTCCCTTATGAGTCATGCACACACTTTTGACGTGAAGCGAGATAATGCTGCATGTAAGGTTATCATAACATCATCTAGCTTTATCATTTCATCATTCATATAACGTACATTGCACAAACTATTTATTGAACATTTACAACGAATCCTGGTGTTAGAAAATATATGTGTGTTATGTACACTAGTCTGCAGTAGATCTATAATGGGTAGAATCTATGTATCTTAAATCTGCTGCAGTTATTAGAAAATGATACAATCGAGCACAATCAGCAGATAAATTATCAATATCATATAGGAATTACTGGGATCATGATAACAAATTAAATAAAGAATGTGTTTAAAATTAGATGTATGCTGATACCAGAATTTAAGGAATAAAAATGATATATGAAGGTATAATTGGTACCTAGCAACTGTAAAGTGATCCTGTATAAAGGTGAGAAAGTGGCCACAGCTGCAGTTGAGGCGGCGAGCAACACAGAACGCGTGTCAAGGAACGACAGGTGAGACACACCTTCACCATCTCTACACACCATGGACCATGAACTACAGGACAAGATGACTGATGTAACCTTAGGTAAGTGAGAATGTGTTGTAGTGGTAATACAGGACTTGGTAAAACAACATGTTATCCATCCCTGAGCGTGACAGCCGTGACTGCTGCTGGGATGGTGAGGAGGAAACCAACAATTACCTTGGTAGCCTTAAGAACATAAGAACATAAGAAATGAGGAGACTGCAAGAGGCCAGTTAATGACCTACACGAGACAGCTCCTTGCCCCCCACCCTTGGAATAATCCAATATTTAGCCATCCCACCTGTCATCCCTATCCATACTTTGATCCAACCGTCTTAGACCAAATATAATCAATGAGAATCATAAGCTTAATGAAGTGTTGTTGAAAGAAAGTTAAGTTTTTGTTGTACTTAAGTGATGGTCAATGAGGAGACTGAGGCGTGCACAGCATGTCATTTAAAGGGAAAGAAAAATTGCAGTTTAAGCCAATACACCTATTCTTGTTTTTCTTTCCCCCCATAACCAATAAGCTTGGGGACCACCTGGGGAAGCGGGGTTTTAGGGTCGGGAAAGCAAGTATAGGCCATATATGGCAACCCGGAAAAAAAATTTAAGGTGAAAAAACTATTTTTTTTAGTTTAAAAAAATGTAAACAGCTTATATAACCGAACCAAATCCTCGAACAACACAAGCATAACCTAAACTAAACTGACCCTGGGAGAATACACCCCCCAGACCCCCACAACCTAACCTAATCTAATCTAACTAAAACTGAACTCACTTAATAACCTCTAAACTGGGGGGAGCAAGACCCCCCCAAACTTAACCTAACCTAACCTAAACTTAACTCACATAATAAGCTTGTGCTGCAACTTGCAATCAGGACACTCGACTGTCTTCGGTAAAACACCGGGTAAATGTAGGAAACCAACTCCCATGTTATATTTAGAATGAAAATTCACAATAAAATCACAATAGGAGACAGTTAAGTGTCTGCCGTGACTGCCATTGTGAGACTGGAATTAATTTGACAGTCTACCCTTCCAACCGGAAGGGTAGCCACATGGCTTAAACAGCGCATCTATATTAACAAACATACAAACACACTCTGTTGTACATCCAGCCCTGATGCGAAGGGTGTCTGGTGTGGGACTTGGAGAATTTTTTGAGGCACTGAACTTCAAAAACGCTTTGTGGCGTTAATATTAATTTGCCCCGGGGTATGTATATAGTAAAAAAAATGTCAAAAATAATGCTAGCTAAACATTTGTAAGTCCAGAATAATGAAGTTGTGCATTGGCTTTAACTGCAATAGAACCAAAGGGAAAGAAGGTTTGCGGAAAGTATGTCATTCCCTTAGTAAATGAGTGGACGAGAGAAGGGCGGCGGTGTCCCAACAAGCCATGATGACACCAAACACTAACAGAACATCTTGGCTCCAGACTATATATGATCTACAATTAATTGACATTTCTCCTTGTGGTGCATGATACACTTTGCAGCCATTTTGCCCGTGTATCCTCAGCTTAACCCAGTGTATTGGGGGACAGGGGACTAGGAAAGCAAATACCTTCACTCTTAACTTTATCTCATCAGGGGAGACCTACACCTCGGAAAAACATGGAAGTGACGAGACTGGTGATGGCACAGAGATCAACCCTTTCAAGACAGCAATGCAGGCAATGCGGAAGGCCGGCAAGGAGCCTTTCCCTACCATCTATGTGGACAGCAAAGAGGAAAATAAGGTAGTAGAATCTAGACTAGTCTATTTGTTTTGATGCATTTTTAATTAATTGCATTATGATCTTTTGGTTTCAGTGTTGAGAGTGATCAAACTTTCTGGGCTTACAGGGTTTCCTCTCCTGTATTTACCATGATGTGTGATGGAAAAGGTTATCATTGATGGATGCTTATAGTATTGGATTGATTGATTGTATTTCATCCTTGTCACTTTACGCCTTCCCAATGTGTCAACGTGATTTAAGAGTGGTCCTTTCTTTTAGGATGAGACAGAGAAAGGAGGATCTGTGAGCAAAGGGACAGACCTTAGTGGTTGTCTGGAGGCATTAGACCAACACTTGAGTGAGTGCAGCTATATAGGAGGCCACACACCCTCCCAGGCTGACTCAGTGGTGCATGGGAAGCTGGCAGGCGCCGTCCTCCCTCATAATGGCCCGGCCTTGCCCTCCCACCTACACTTGGCGCGCTGGTACAAGCACATAGCAAGTTTTGGCTCACAAGTCCAACATTTCCCCCCCGCTGACCTCAGCATACTCAGTCAGTTCAACTTGCCGAGTGCCAGGTTACTGCAGGTTATTCAAAGCCATTATGTTCCTTGTTAGCATAGCACTGATGCTTCTTACGCTAATTGAACACACAACCATTCACCTGATCACCTGATGTCTGCCTCTAAAGTACTACCAATTAGTTGGTGATTGTGTAATGTCAGTAGTCACTAATCACTAGGTGAGATCAAAGGGAACTCAGGTGGTTGGTGTTGTACAGTGGTTCTCAATTACTTCTGGTCATTACCACAACTTTTCCCAAATGATGCTTAGCAACAAGCCCATGACCACCACCCCCTTTCACCTAAACTTTCCTAAAGGCTGTTGTTACCCCCGCTCAATGCAAACTTACCCTCAGTGGGCTAATTTACCACTATTTGGGAATGTTCTGTTCATATTGTTGGTTTGATCACCGAGAACTTTGTTTTGTCTTTTGACTTCTGGGTTTCATTCTATGGAGAACTTTTTGTTAACTCCATTGTCCATGCATACTGCATGTTTGTGTGTGTGTGAGAGAGAGAAAAAAAAAAGTATATTGTATATATTGTATGTGGAAGAAACTTTTATTAGTTTTAGTTTTGTGCACGTGGATTTGTCATGAGAAGCATGTCACCTTCGTAAAGAATTTCATTATGACCATCATGACTGTGACACTTTTAAACAGTACCTGTCAAATATTTAGTGTTATGATTAGCCTGTCTTAGTAAGTAACGGGTCATTATTTCCTTTCAGGAGTATGGAGTCATTGCAAAAAGTCAGCTGAAGAAGATTACCAAGCTGTGGAAGGATGTAAGTATGATGAAGTGTGTGTAGTGTTCCCTTAAAGTATGGTTTTATAAGGTGTTATAATGAGGCTGCAAAAAGCCAGTTGACCTACACAAGGCAGCTCCTGTGCACCCAACACTTACCATTGACCATCTTATAGGAATGTAAAAAACTGGAAGCACGCCAACAGAAGGAGAAAGAGGATGAGGAGAAGAGAGCCAAGGCTTTAGAGGAGGCAAGGAAGATGACCATAACAGAGGATCAAAGTTTGCCAGCTGCTGTCCGCATGCAGATCCGCAGTGGCAAGGACCATCGCGGCCAAAGAGTGAAGGTGTTTGGATGGGTTCATAGGCTCAGAAGGCAAGGTGAGGCACACACACACACACACACACACACACAGAGACAGACAGACTAAACACATGGTAAGGCATATAGACAGATTGACAAACAGACAGTGGCAAAGAAACAGACACCAACACCAACAAACTGATACACAGGGAGACACAGACATGCGTGCACTTAGAAAAACTGTCATAGACTCAACACAACCACAGAATTCACTGTAAGAACTGTTGTTTTTATTTTTTTAAAGAAATTAATTAAAGGAGATGTCATGAATAACCTGAATATTTATAACTTATTAAACTGTACTTTAGGTTTTAGTTTAAGTGTGTTGTGCAAACCATTGACGCCAGATAGAAATGTTAGTTGGTAGTAGTGTCAAGTATGCGCCAAGGTGACACAATGCTGGTACTATACTAACTAATGTTTCCCACGTGCAGGCAAGAACATGATGTTTATTGTGCTGCGAGATGGGACGGGCTTCCTGCAATGTGTGTTGACTGACAAGCTGTGCCAGACCTACGAGGCTATTGTTCTGAACACAGAGAGCAGCGTGATGCTGTTGGGCTTGCTGCAGGAGGTGCCTGAAGGGAAGGAGGTGGGTGCCACTCAAGCCTTGTCTAGTAGAGTCTGATGCCTTACAACTCCATCCCATTTGCAATTTCCATCTCTCTCTCTCAATAAACAGATGTAACTCACTTTCCTGCCCATAGAACACATGCCTGATCTACACATCCTTCATAACTATGTGTAAATATGCCACAAAACTTCCTATGTGATATCAAGGATGCTGGTGACTGGTGCCTTGATGTGTATTATTGATATGTTTGTGATGTGTCTGCCAGGCTCCAGGTGGTCATGAGCTGCAGGTGGACTACTGGGAGTTGATTGGAGGATCACCAGCTGGCGGAGCAGAAGCAGAGATCAACCAGCTGTCAAACCCAGATGTGCAGCTGGATAAACGCCACCTCATGCTTAGAGGGGAAAACTGCTCCAAGGTGAGGCGGGCGTGTGTTGTTGTGGTTATTGGTGATGCGTTGGCTTGGCCGTGTAAGGGGAAGGGGAAGAGTGAGAATGATGTGCTGTAATTCACCTCCCTTACTGAACAAAACTCATTATTATCACATTGCGGTCAAAACTGAGAACATTTTTATCACATTACTTTTAAAACTGAGAAAAATTATTATGACTTTACGGTGAAAACTTACCATTCCAGGCCCTGAGGTTACGATCCATCTTGAAGAAGGCGTTTGTGGACCACTACAGTGACCGAGGCTACGATTGGATGTCTCCCCCCACGCTGGTGCAGACACAGTGTGAGGGTGGCTCTACACTCTTTGATTTCAGTTTCTTTGGAGAGAAGGCTTACCTCACCCAGTCCAGCCAACTGTACCTGGAGACTTGCCTTCCAAGGTTGGTGTTAGTGTCTTAGTGAAAACTTGTGTGTGTGGGTGTGAGTGTGTGTGTGTGTGTGTGTGTGTGTGTGTGTGTGTGTGTGTGTGTGTGTGTGTGAGGGATTGTGTGTGTGGGTGTCACTCTTTTGGGATGTTGTCGTGTTCTTCCTCTTATGCCTTTTTCTCATTTTTTTGGGGGATACAGAAATTAACATTATTATGAGACAGTCAATAACAATGGATACAAAATTATGTTCCAGGGTTTACCAATGACAGTCTTCTTTCTCTTTATTAAAATATCACCGATCTATTCTGACATAGACTATAATTTTCTTTAACTTGCCTTGGAAAAAACACAAAATATCCACTGAAAGAATATAATAATGACACGTGTTTTCATTGCATCATTTAAAGTGTGTATTTATGTTTGTCGGTTCACAGTTTTGGTGATGTGTTCTGCATTGAACAGTCGTACAGAGCAGAACAGTCAAGGACGCGTCGCCACCTTGCTTCCTACACCCACATTGAGGCTGAGTGTCCTTTCATCACCTTCTCTGACCTCCTGGACCGCCTTGAGGACCTGGTGAGGGGAGAACACTTGTACTTGTGAACACTGGCGACAAGCGGGATTTTTTTTAACATATTTTTGTTGTCCCTTGCCCAGTACCCTTTTAATATAAACTTGCTATTATATTATCATGTATTGCAATGGGCTAACAGTACTTATGTTTATAGTATGGAATCCTTAAATGTATTAGGGTAGGGTGGAACTTACCAACAAGTTAACCAGTGACATTAACCTAGTATATGGGTAATGGGGGTGATAATGTATGGCTTGTATGGTTAGTGAGAGGACCGTAGTGGTGGTCAGATTAATAAGTGACTAAAACGCATAATGTCCCTCCCGTTTCAGGTGTGTGATGTGGTGGACCGGGTCATGAAACATCCTATCGGTAGTCAGCTGATGAAAGACTTGCATCCAGAGTTTGTACCACCAACTCGTCCCTTCTACAGAATGACTTACTCTGAAGCCATCACGTACCTGAAGGAGAATGACATCACCAAGGAGGACGGAACATTTTATGAGTTTGGTGAAGTGAGTGATGGGATGTTTGTACTATTTGTATTAAGACATATAAGACATATTAACACTAAGGGTATTTTACTGTATTCAAAAAGCTTACAAAATGCCTTAGAAATACAGTGTCAGCTTCATTTATTAAAACACTTGCATTCTAGTTAATGTTGTGGTACTTTTTTCAGGACATTCCAGAAATGCCCGAGAGGAAGATGACAGACAAGATCGGCAAACCCATCCTTCTCAACTCCTTCCCAGCCGGCATCAAGGCTTTCTATATGTCCCGCTGTGAAGATAACCCTGCCCTCACCCAGTCTGTGAGTCTATTGCCATTCTCTCTCTCATTCTTTAGTGATTAATTACTTGTAAAAAAATGACAGTATATAGAACAGCATATAGAAGATGGTAATGATGAAGCAAATATCATGTTACACTTGCACTTCATGTTTACTAGTGATGATGATGATGTTGATGCAAATGTTTCCTCTCAGGTTGACCTTCTGATGCCCAATGTTGGTGAGATTGTTGGAGGTTCCATGAGGATGCAAGACTATCAGGAGCTTATGGATGCATACAAGGGAAAGGATCTTGACCCTAAACCCTATTACTGGTACACTGATCAGGTGAGTTGAACGCCTACCATTAATAGTCATACATTCCTTTTGTTGCTGCCATCACCAACCCAATTATTTACTACCTGTTCTCTTAGTTATGTTAAATTCTGCACCCATTACTACTGCCTGTCCCAATGAAGAGTGTTATCATTGTTTCAGCGTCTGTATGGCTCTGTGCCCCACGGTGGATATGGTCTTGGCTTGGAGAGGTTCCTGTGCTGGCTGGCTAACCGTTACCACATCCGGGAAGCCACTCTGTATCCTAGATATGTGGGGCGCTGTACCCCTTAGAGCCTGTGGACCCCTCTTGTTGCAAAGTGGTAATGGTTAAGTGTTTCTTGATTATTTAATTTCTTCTTTTTGACACCACTGTGATATTTTCTGCTTTCTTGAGTAAATATCTCAGGGAGGCACATTGTGAACTTTTAATGATTGTCATATGTGTTGTGATTGACAGAACCTTCTTGCCTTTGTAATGAATATAATCAAGGTGAAAAAAACTCTGCTTCAATATGGGTTGATTGTTAAGACTGTTTGGTAGCTGTCACTTGTAAGACAGGAGACAGTTGCCTGCTGGCTTGTAGATCCATATCACGGCTGCCTCATTAAGCATGTATTGGTGTCTGGTTTGAATGATCATTTTTATATTGGTGGATACAAAACTTTCAGGATTTCTTGGGTAAATACTGCACTGAGCTGCATACTTTTTAAAGTGGTTATATTTGTGGTGATTACAGAATACTTCTTCAAAATACACTTTATTACAATATAATTAATAAATATTTAACGAATTCTTTGTGTATGTTACTGCCTTTAATGTGTATCCTGACACTTTAATGTCCTACAACTCGTGGGAACATAGGCTGGGCAGGTTTTAGGGAACAATGGGAAAATTATTCAAACTGTGGGCAGGGAAATGGTCTGCGTTTGAATGAAGTGTTGAGGTCCTGTGTGGCAGAGGTATGTTCAGTAACTTGAAGATGTAAGGATGGTGTGGTGTGGTGTGGCAAACCAACATCACACTGGTTTGAGTTGCTCTGAAGGTCAACACTATATTGGTCTTAGTTCTTTTATAGTTTACTTTAGTTGACCTTTACTATTACTTCATCTGAGTCTTCCTTCTTTCAATGGAATTATTTATTACCTTCCTATCTTTCCATTACACTGTATTGTCCTCTTATAATATTGATATGTGTTACTTCAATAAAATCTTCTGATCTTATATATTTTAATACCTTGATTTTAGGCTTGTTATATAGTGGGACAATTGTACTACACAAACACCACTTTACAAATGTCCCCAAGCAAGGTAGTCTCTGAACTTGGTAACCGCCCTCTCCTGTTGATAAGTTTCCACGCTGCCCGGCCTCATCAGCCTTACATTGAGTATGGCAGTGGAGGGAGGCTGGAGGTAATACTTGATGAGGTAACAAGCCAACATCACTCCTGTCCTTCCAAGACCCATTCTGCAGTGCACACACACACCCTGGGGATTAAATACTAAAGCTGTGTAATCATAACTACCATACTAAGCATCTAGCATGGTTATCAAACTCAGTCATGCCTAATCCAATTTACTTTGATGCCTCTTTCTTGAAACTCTATCAAGGGGATAACCATACACTAAAATCTTACATACTCCATCTATATTATATCCTCTTTTCTCGGCCTCAATATTTGCCTCCACCTTTGTATAACCTCTGTCACCACTTCCCATTCCCTCCACATCACTAGCCTTTTCCCACTCCATAACTAATTATATCTTCATCGTTTTCTCATCTTGTATAATTTCCACATGGTCAAACCATTTTAGTTTCCCTCAATTAAATGCCTTGGATTAGCTGGAAACTGGCCCAGAGCTACAAAACTAAAGTTTAGCCCCTCCCCCCAAAAAACATGTTATTTGCTTACGAAGAATAAGTTAATTTAGTTCCCAAGTTTACAAATGCATGCAGACTGTCTAAAACAAATTCTTGGAAAATATCATCTTTATCTGCATGCATCTCACACCTTCTTCTCCTGGTGAGCTTTATCACAGATGTCAAGGAATTGTGTGATTTCCTCCATAGTTGGGTCTTCAAACTCTTCAACAGGAATCAAGTGACAGTCCATGGTGTTCTGGGCTGAACTGTGAGGTTGTTGCTCCGTACTTAGACTTACGATTACTCCAACTCCTTCGCTCCTGATATGTTGCGGGAGACGGGAGGCAGACAAGTTAGTTTTCAAAGGAGAGAAGTGAAAGTAAAGAATTGAGGAAGTGTTATGAAGTAAAGCAAAAAGAAATAACGGAGATGATATGAAATGAAAGGTATACATGTCACCTCAAAATACAGTAGCCTATTGGTATTTCACAACCTGAGTCTTATCATATTACATTTTACTGTATTATTGTAGGTACGGTGTAATGGCTTGACTGAATAAAGGAAAATCACTACTTTATACATATGTTAGATTAGGTCTGACATTACTGCCTTTCACCCACATGTAATTAAATTAAATTCCAGGCCATTCAACCCAAAGAACTTCAATGTTACGGTCAAAATAGTAAATGTCAGTGTAGTACATGAAATAGTTGGTGTTACAGTGCAGTACTACCTGAAATAATTAGTGTTACAGTGCAGTACTACCTGAAATAATTAGTGTTACAGTGCAGTACTACCTGAAATAATTAGTGTTACAGTGCAGTACTACCTGAAATAGTTAACATTACAGTATAGATAGTAAATAGTCCATCCCACACTGCATTACCTTAGATAGTCCACATTGGCTTTACTTTTAGGACAAGATGAACCGCAGATTTTTCCAGCCACTACCCATGAAAAGTTCCATGGAGGACACACATACTCATACTCCTCTTCCTTCTCTTGCTGCTGCTGCTGCATTCTTGTCCTAGACCTTCGACCCTTCCTGCTGCTCATCAAGACACACTCAGGTCAAGTAAGGTCATATTATGTCCAGCGAGAAACACTAATTGGTGATCCTGTAAAGATTGTGCAAACTTGAGTTGTAGAATTTGGTATAAATAGATGAACTGTAGCTACGAACAAGTAGGTGAACTGTAGGTTAGATATAGAATTAACAGCAGCCATAAATAAGTCCAAGACCACCAACCCAAATCAAAGTGCAGACTCTCACGGTCCTACGAATAGCAGATAAAAAAGTATAAATATACGACGGTCGAGCGAATAGCTTATGAGAACTTATATGCACGAATGGAACAGCTATTTGCACGACGGCTGTATAAATAAACTTCCCTCAAAATAGTCCTTAAGGCACAGTCATATGTGGAGTAAGTTAAAAATGTGCGGCCAAAAACAGCTTAGCACAAATCTTTCTATTTATTGAATACTATTTTCTTTCTATGTTACTAATGT
The DNA here is from genome assembly GCA_029783475.1 of Metacarcinus magister. Lineage (NCBI taxonomy): Eukaryota > Metazoa > Arthropoda > Malacostraca > Decapoda > Cancridae > Metacarcinus > Metacarcinus magister. The sequence continues at coordinate 9,044,035 of JAPQNM010000025.1, forward strand.
AATGCTCTTATGTATATGTGATATTCCCTGATTGTAAGCTGATATCCAGTAACTGTGAATTATGGCCTTATGGTAGCGGGCGGAGTTCACATTACTGGGGGAAAATATCACTATTCAATTAAACACTAAACTACCGGAATAGGATACACTCTCTTCTTCTGTGCTCTTTACTTATGGACTAGCCACCTTAACACAATCGTTGATTAACAACCCGAACACAATCGTTGGTTAACAACCCGAACACAATCGTGAATGAACAGTCTTAAACTAGCCATGCTACTGCCGCTGTAGCAGTGTGAAGTGAGAGAGACGGGAGAGAGAGAAAGAGACGGGAGAGAGAGAAAGAAAGCGACGGGAGAGACAGGGGAACACGAGGCTGGAGATGAGATATTGGTAGGTGGCAGCGTGTCAAGGAGTGAGGGAAAGCGGCGGGGAGTGTATTGTCTCTGCCCGCTGCTGTGAGCTAGTGTTCTCGCGCATTCGCACCTCCGCTGGAGCCACTCTATCCTGGGTGGACACTTCACACCATAGTCTTTGCTTCACACTGCTACAACGGCTTGTTCGTTTAGGGGGAGGGAGGGGGGTAGAAAGGGGAATAGGGGAATGGGATGGTTTCATGTTAAATTATTCGCCTCTGATATAATGCCCACACACTGTCAGTAATCCCTGGCATTACACTAATGAGTGGAAATATTGATACAGCTTCTAAAACATTTTCCCTTACAACTGCACAGGAAACAACATGCAGTTATGTTTATCTACATTTTATTTACAAGAGAAGAAATACGAAAGCAAATTTTTTTTAGTTAGTGAAAATAGATTATAAAAATGGTATAAATTTCTGGTTTTGTGATTGATACGCGTTTGTTATAAATGAGAAACATAAAAATTTGTATGTTCGTAGTGTTCAAAACAAAGGTAAACTTGGTGTAGTTTCAGTGTGGCTCAACGTGATTCTCGTGTAATTCAACTAGGTTAAATATATTACATTTGTCAAGTAGCTTAACATTATCCTTTGTCGTAATTTATTGTGTGTTCATTATTATACTAACATTTTTTACCTATTTACAGTTAAGTAAGGAAGTGTTGCGAGGCCGGTGGCGGGCGGGGTTATAGCAACACAAGTGACGTCCAACAGGAGAGTGTCACGTTAACACCACCATCATGACCACTCTGAGGCCTTTCCGGTGTGAAGACATGTTCCATTTTAATAACGTGAACCTGGACCCCCTCACCGAGACGTACGGCCTCTCCTTCTACCTGCAGTACCTCGCTCACTGGCCTGAGTACTTCCAAGTGGCCGAGTCTTCCAGTGGAGTTATCATGGGATACAGTAAGTGTATCGTACACCACTGTGGGGGTTAAAATTGATGGTATTATTTTACATCTTCACCAGAATGCTCTAGAGAATTCAGGGTTATATTATTGCATTACCTGATGCATTTTGAGAAGGTTTTCTTAATTACATTTCCGTCGCAAATTCTTAATTTGTGAGACATTCAATGTTTTCTGTGAGACCTTCTCTTTGAAAAATAAAGTTTAATTTGGTTTGAACAAGGTTCTGTTATTTGTCAATGTAGGTTAAGGTTTGGTTAATTTAGGTTATGTTATGTTAGGTTTATTTAGAAGATATCAAATGTTCTCTATGACCAAAAGTAGGGAGTTGGACAAGGTGCAGACGCAAGACGCAGACGTAAACAGACACCATTATGGTGAAGATGTAAAATTTTACCTACATCTTTACCAGAATGCTCTAGAGAATTCAGTGTTACAGTTCTACCTTACCGGATGAATTCTGAGAAGGTTTCCCTAATTATGGTGAAGATGTAAGATTTTAATAAATTGATCTTTACTAACCTTGATTCATTGGTTATGTGGCTGTTTTTTTTGCAAATGATGCACCATCCAGCCATTACACATTATATACATGAATGATTACTGTCAGACTGATGTTATGAGAGAGTTTGCTGGTTGCACCAAAAAGTACTTCCTCACATTAAGTCTTTGTCGCTGCTTGAATATCTTGTATGGATGTCTTCTGCTCACTCTTCGGTCCATGATAAAGAAGTCCTCTGCTTCCAGTCCCTCCAGTCCTTGCATTATCTTAAACACTTCTATAAGGTGAGAGGAGTGCATGTGTATGCATGTAAGGGTGTGTGCGCGCGCCTGGTCTTGGCTACGCTCCCTTAGGTGGATGTGGGCCTGGTTTGTAGATAGAATAGGTAGACTTAATATGTTGGTAATGAGTGTGTGGTTCTGTTTGTTGTGCAGTCATGGGTAAGGCAGAGGGCCATGGTGACAACTGGCATGGCCATGTGACGGCCTTGACCGTGGCACCAGAGTACAGGCGCCTGGGTCTGGCCAAGCAGCTCATGGCCATCTTGGAGGACATCTCAGAAAAGTAATTATTAATGTTATATTGGTCTTCTTATTCTGAAATTTAACTCAGAAAATTATTATTATTTTTTTAAAATTCTCTCTCTCATATAAGTGTGTTCTTGTTCATTGCCCAGGAAGCGTTGTTACTTTGTGGACTTGTTTGTACGAGTGAGTAATGTGGTCGCCATCACCATGTACAAGAAGCTCGGATACATTGTGTACCGCACCGTCCTGCAGTACTACTCAGGCGACCCAGATGAAGACGCGTATGGTAAGCAGCACTGTGGTGGTCTGTTCTAACCTGTAATTATGTTATATCTATTGTATGTGTTATATGTTTTTATATCTATTATATGTGGAGGCAGAATGTGGTAGGGTTTGTATGCCTTTATGTTTCATATCCATTTTCTTCCTTTTGATTTGTGGTGATAAATTAATTTTATTCAATAACCTGATATAAGTATTTCATGTGACAACATTCTCTTTATTTTTACACTTCTTCAACACAGCTTTACTATAATCATGTATTCAAATTACAAAGAAATATGATAGAAAAATATTCACAGCTTTATCAACATTATTTTACATATGTATATCAAAAGGACAAACCCTACCAACCTCTGTATTTTTATTATCTGTATTACCATTGTTTTACTTTGACTAATAACTTGTTACCAATCAAGTCATCATGAAGGTGTGTTTGTCTTACAGATATGAGGAAGGCGTTATCTCGAGACACTCAGCAGAAATCCGTCATCCCACTCACACATCCTGTCCGCCCCGAGGATATAGAGTAGAGGCCTTAGGTATGGTACTGTTATGATGGCCATATTATTCAACACAGGCCAATTTTATACATACATATATTTCTCTTTTTTTTTCATACAGTTGATAACATGTTTAATTTCAAAATTATATAACAGAGGGAAGCTGTTTTACTGTGTGGTTTTATTTATTATACAAAGGTTGAGTGGGGAGGACATAGTGCTAAAGAATGTGAGAGAAAAGAGAGCGAGCGGAGATTGATACGATTAGAGCATGCAAGGAAGGAATGGAAGGACAGGAGTAAATGGAAACTCGTGCCTGTGGATTACTTCATATTAATAAGTGTTAGAAAAATAGATTGATAGATTTGATACTGTGTGTATGAGAGGATGACCCACAACTATTAGATGTGAGAACTGAGTGTTTGAATGCATTGGAGTGAGGAAGGATGGCAGGTGGAGGAAGATGAAGTGTTTGAGAAAAAAAAAAGTAGATTCATCTGTCATGGCCAGTCCCTTGATGGAACTGCAAGGAAGGAATGTCTAAATAGATTGAATTAGGCTTTATTTATACTTTTTTTCATCCAAGTGGCAGAGTCATTATGTGGACAGTTTCAGTTTTTAATGACATGTTTCACTTTTCCTAAGATATACAAATCAAACTGTATCTGAAAAACCATGAAAATTAATATTAACTGAGGCCATTAAATGGTTACAAAAGGATTATGAATGCTGGTGACAGTCTATTTCAACTATTTACTTATTTTGTAAATCACCTGTACATGTAATGAAAATTTGTAAATACATCTCATTGTAAAATATTTTAAACATTACAGGTAGAAATAAATTTTTCATTGGTAATGTATTTTTAGATTCATCATTATCATCATCATTTAGAAAGGCTCCATACTTGCATGTGTCGACCTAACCTTACCTGATGACAGGTTACCTGGCTGTTTGGTCTTTGCCTACATCACTGCACAGGCTGTTTGTGCTCCTTTCAAACACTTTATTCCAAGTATTCTTGGGTCTACCTTTAAAAACTCTGTTCAGTTCTCCATCTCTCCACCATCCTCTCAACAAGCTCACACCACCTCAGTCTACCTCTTCTCATCATCAAATGACTGTAATACACTTCACTTTGATCCTCTCCCTCAGTTCACCCTTCGTGATCCCATCTGTGTTGTTCTCTGATGCACATTCACGTATCAATAATTCTCATCTGCATCTGCTTTAGTTTGTGAACTGAACAGCGTCCTTCTTTACTGACCACAAGGAAAAGGAATTCTAGAGGAAGGTAAGCTGTAGTTCTTTACAATTACAAGTAAGTTGTTTTTCAAAATTGTACTTGAATATGAAGAATGATATTTCGTAAACACTCATTTATGGTGAAGATGTAAAATTTTACCTTTTTTTCATATATACATTTCTTTAATTAATGTGTAGGGCACCAGTGTTCAAGTGTTGGTATATAACATGCATATCACACACACACACCACACACACACACATGACAGGATTCCAAGGTCACAAACCCTTGGCTTACTCCCGTACCTATATTACTGTTAGGTGAGCAATGGTTACAGCGTCTAAGAAGACATTAACACATTAATTTTCTCCCGCCTTGGGATTTGAACCCAAAACATCTCTGTTGTCAGCCGAGCTTGCTAACCATTACATCTTTCATGTGTTTAGTATTGTGGGCAAGGATGGCAGAGGGTGAGTGAGTGCCTTAAAAAAACAGCTTAATAAGTGTATAAAAACAGTACTCGTGTGTGGTGAAGCTGCATCCCAATAGCATTCAGTAAACCAAGTTCAAAGTTGTCATACCCGAAAGTTTATCTGTTCACGAGCCAAATAACCAAATTAATAACAAAGAAATTATTATTGATATTGCTATAATGATTCTTACATATAATATCGTAGAATATTAATCAATTATTGTTCTACGGCAGTGATTTGAACACACAAATACACATAATATTGCATAACAATTGCCCTAATAATTACAACACAGGAAAATAATGAATAATGCATAATTTGTTTTAAAATAATCGTAACAATACAAAATAATAACGTTAGGTAGAAATTGAAGTTTTTTGAAGCTCGTCTTACACATTGTTGGAGTTGAACTTGAGGACAAGAGTTAAGGCGCATGCTGACCGTCTTCTCGTCTGGCCGCCGCTGAAACATTGAAGGACGTGACAGTATCCACCTCGTTCTGCTGCTGTTGACTCCACTAGGAAGGTCAAGACAATGTTTCAATGTAACAGTATTGACTAGTTCCAGACAGTATAATGACACGAACTTACCTGTGTCGTTAGTTTACCACGCTCTTGCGAATCACCAGCTCGAAAAATGTGGAGGTTGAAAATGGTGGCCTCGTCGACGCCTTCCCTTGCTTGGAGGTAAGATGGGAATGTTTAGTTTTTTGTTTTAGTCTTGGCATCCTCGTTATAGTATTGTAGTTTTATAGACCGATGGGTCTTGGTATCTCCTCTTCCTATGTATATCAACGTACACTTAACATTGCTGGCACACTGTTTATTTACAGACGGGCTGGTGCAATCACTGCCTGACGTGCCAGTAGTTCTCGGCTAGGCGGCTACCCACAGACCACGTATGCGTTCCTGTGATCCAGTCTCACTATTGTAGCCAAGGGCTGCCAACCAGGTGACCAGATGAGTAAATCAGTGACTTGCAGACAACACTTGCAGAGAGAGAGAGAGAGAGAGAGAGTTGTTGTTGTTGTTGTTTGATTAATTTATTGCGCACGGTTAGGTGGCTGAAGCAGGTACTGAGGGAAGATAATGATAGGTCATCATGGAAGAGAGAAACTAATAGATGGAAAAGGAGGGAAAACCTTTAAGAGGACTGGAATAGGATAGATCCCAGAGAGGTCAAGAAAAGGATAGAAGAGTGTGGACTAGCTAGATGGCAGGCAGGGATGGAAGCCAAGACCACATTGAAATGGTATAGGTGGAAGGAGAGAACATTTCTTGGTTGAGTGTAAGGTATGAAGAGGAGAGAGACAGGCTGATAGGATCCTTAACGGCAGTGATAGGAATAGAGGAGTGGCGTAGAAGGCTGGAGGAGGAAGAGGACGGAGGAATCCTCACAGCGCTGGGGGCTGTACAGGGGAGAGAGAGAGAGAGTAATAAGTTTGGCGAAAGTGTTCCTGACACAGGCATGGGGAAAAACGGACATGATAGTGTAGCTTTGTTCCTGGTGATGTGCTGTCTGGTTTCCATTCCGCAGGTAGCAGAAGGATCAGGAGTGGAACACTGAAGGGAAGGAGGACCTACTAAGCCAGGGGTTTTCAACCTGGGGTACGTGTACCCCAAGGGGTACGTGACAGGAATTTTGGGGGTACGTGACAGGTTTCTCAAAAAACTTTGGTTCTGAATAAGACTTAAATAAGTGCAAAACTATTTGTAGAAAGTGGCCTACATGGGCTAGGCTAGATGTGTCCTCCACTAGAACCAGGACACTAGGTGACAACGTTAAGGAAACTCTTGGAGTTATGTCATTAAATTGAGAGAAAGCTCTCTTGGGCTACACTTGCCATACAACCTTACATTTAAGTTACCTCATTTATGTAGTCATGGGTTTTGCTTGTAGCTAAGGAGTGATGTGCCTACACTGCAGCCATAATAACTGGTAATGGTTTCATGGCCAAGTTTGTGGCTTTCAGTTATGTCTGCCAACGGCGGTTGCGGCAGAGATTGTGATCATCAATGTATGTATGTTTATCTGTCTGCCTGTTGGTTAGTAAATTTATTGCTGTACCCAGCCCACATGTGCTGGGGGCAGGGAGTTAGGTCTATTATAGAACCTGGACTGATCCATAAATTCACAGACAATTATTGTTGTTATTACGTGAGGTACTGATGAATTTATGGGCGCATTTAATAATAAATTTTATGTACTGATAGATTTATGAGCAGATTTTTTGTCATCACACCAATAATTCGTGGACACATTTGTTATTATTTACTGATGAATTCCTGGACGCATATGTTATGTTGTGACGAATTCATGGGCAAGAATGTTGGGAAAGTGTACCAATGAATTGATGGGTACATTTGTTGCCATTATGTGACTGTGGGGTGTGCAGTATGACAGTGTGGTGTGGTGACTGACTGTGGTGGGCAGTGTATAAACTAAGTTGATAAACCATGCATTTCTTTTTACCCTTCTTGATGCTGCATTCTGGGTAAAGGGTACGTGACCAATATTGAAAGACTTCAAGGGGTACATAAGATTAAAAAGGTTGAGAACCCCTGTACTAAGCGATACAAAGCGGAAGAGGTCACAAGAAGAAGAAGAAAAAGGCACCCGCTGTAGCTGCGCGTAGCTGCGGCCGCTCATCTCTCGTCACATTGGTCTTTGAGCCTGTGGTGGAACACAAGGCCACTGTGACATCTAAGTTTCCACAGTTTACCTTACCCAGGTTTCCGTAGGTATCCATTTATTGACCAACCCGCTTAGGAGGATGACCTGCACCACTGAGGTGCAATCAAGGCATAATAGTATGATCAAATAGCCATCCAAGAGATAGCCAAGAGTACACTAACCTACCCTTTTGTTGCAGTTGGAGTTGCAGTATTAGAGTAGGGAAGCACCATGAATCCGAGTGACACTTTTACTCTAGGATAGCATCAGATGAGGTGAGGACTGAAAATTTAAGTATATCTCATGTAACTTACGGATTTTTTTATTTTTTATTTAATTTATTTTTTTTTATATATGGTTTTAAGTAATTGATCTGGCTTACCATTCTGAAGGCTTCTCTTCTGTAGCCACTTGGGACTCCACAAATGTTTAAGTTTGTTGCAGTTTTTAGAAGGCATAATTTTCCATAGCTTACAGTATCAGTATCCTCTTTGGTGATAAAATATCTATAATAATCAATTGAACCAGTCAACAGATTGAAACATGTGGCGTATAGGTGACAGTTCACTGTATTAGGTACAGTATGTGGTGTGCCCTCTCTATCAGCACCTTTCATACATGTACTCCTTCATTCTATTCTTCTGTCTTACAATTGGTCTTCTCTCCTCCTAAGACCCACAATTTCACTCACAAACTCTTCACTCTTCTTCCTCTCAATATGACCACCTCAAAGTATTTCTTTTCACCCATTCTACTACACCACACTTCACTCCATTTGCACAAGGTCCCATGCCACACCTTTCATTGCTCTCACCTTGATGTTCTCAGGCTGCTGCATAAAAAAGTGCCATATCTATGATCTATCAATTATCTGACCCCTTGCTCCATCTGGTAGGATCTCAACGGATACCTACAGCAGAAGAGCCTCCACCTCTCTCCATCCAAACACTTTCTCTTTGCTTTTTCAATCCCCTCCCTCTACTATCACCTATTTCACTCATCTTCCAAGAGGCCTTCTTCACCTACTAGGACCCTCTTATTTCACTTGTATACACATTTTGCACCCTCTTCACTCTTCGCAATGATATTCCAATATCTCTAATAGCTTTTGAGAAAATGAGGAAGAGTCATGTTTTGGAAAAAAGATACGGTTTCATTTTACTGTGTAATTATTAGTCTTAGAACAAATATTCATAATGACAGTTGTAGAGTTTAATTAGGTCTATCATATGCTGCAATGATATTTCCAATATCTGTAATAGGTTTCAAGAAAATGAGGAAGAAAATCATGTTTTGGAAGAAAAAAAATAGTTTTATATGTACATACTTTTTTCTACGTACTATGGAGGAAAAGAAATCAAAAGTCCATTGGGAAAGAGATGCATATATTCTATGGAAAGAAAACTTTACTGAATACCTATGTACACTTCCATCATATAAACATCATAGGAATCTCAGATGAGTTATTATATAATTTTATACGTATCACTGGGAACCAACTCACGTAGCTCAATGTTAATTAACAAAGTTCCCTTGCCATAGATGTCCAGTAAATCCTTAACTATAACATTTGAATCCTAGATCATTTGAATATTCTAAAATTTCCATTAAAAGCCAAGCTGTGAGAAATGCATAATAAAAGACAAGGACTAAATATTTGTACATACTGCTACTAAACAGTCTTTTCTATGATGCTCGTGATAAACATGATACATACTTTGTTACAAAACTCATTCATAATGAGCACAGTAGCATAAAAAAAATTACCATACAGGAGTACTACATTCCCTATCACAGAATGTGTTAGAAAAATTGCCTGTGACAGAACCTGTGTAGCTGATATCAAGTGCAGGTCAGTGCCTCTCAATGATCATAGTTAATTACATCAAGTTTTTAGAATAACAGAATACAAAGATTCCCTCACAGGCAACACAGATTAAGCACACTTAATCCTGTAGCACAGCAGTACCCTGCTGACCTAATGACACTTTGTATAAACTTTAGATTTTATATTCTTCCAGTCAGAATTATGGTTTTACATGTGAGAGGACAAGTAGTACTGCCACAGTGTGACTTCCTGGATTGTGCAAGTCCCTTATTATGCAATGTGGTCTCAGTCCTCCGAGCTGCTCGCCTCAGGGACCTCAACTTACCGGCATTGCTGGCAGTGGTTCTGGGGAGTATTTAGTAACTTTGACTTGATTTATTGAGTTTCACAAAGATGTATTCATTCAGGTTTGAGCTGTGTCTTGGGTTTCATAATTTCACATTTAACCTACATAGTGTTTTTCATTGCATACATTTTTAGATGACAAATTCCCATGTATCTCTCAGCTTCCTTTAGATATAACATGAGCCTCTACCATCTAGTGATGTGGTGAGGTCCCAAATGCAGTATTGTAGCATAACAATAGTCTTTCACTCAAGTCTATCAAACTAAACAATTTACATATTTATAAATGAACCTTTCTTTCAGGTATTGAGATACTCTGAATGATGTTCGATAATCTTCATTATTTCCACATAAACAGCATACCTACATATTCACTTTGTGGCCAATCACCTGAAACATGTTCAGCACCACAACTCTCATTCACTTGAGCAAACAAACTATGCTCAAACAGGAATAAATTAAATTAAAATAAAACCTATCGTGCTACAAAGAACCTCCCTGTGTGGAAGATGATACAACCCAGCGTGGCTCACAAACCCTATCAGTCTTTGGTGGCTGGGTCAGCTTCCGGCTCGGTGATAGGTACAGTACGGGTGTTGAAAGAAACACTCCACTCGCTTGCCTACCCTAGCATTGGCCGGGGCTGCAGGTTACCATCGCAATGGCATCATGGCCCAATTGTCATACCATACATAAATGGCAATTTCTACAACCTGTTGTAACATGTATAAAAGTTTAACCAGAATGAAGCTGCGTACAAATAAAATTCTATTTTGTAACATTTAAAAGTTCTGCCGGTGAAGAAGAAATGGATATGAAGCTTGAGTGTGGTAGTTCATATCCATTTCTGACCAGGAGTCAGGACTTGTGATTTGACAAATTAAAATCTAAACCAAGAACAACAAAAACAATCAAACTTTATGTAAAAAAAATCTAAAGATGCTAGTTAAGTGCTGAATAGTAATGGACATGTTTTGCAGAATGCGATGGCATCATGCAACAGTCATCCAGGCCACAGCTTAGTACTCATCATCATCATCATCATCGTTGTCTTTGGGGACACGCATGAAGGAAGGAAGGAGCGGGAAGCCGACAGTAAAGTTCTTGCTCTTACGACCCATACGCAGCTCACGAACTGTAAACACAAGATCAGCGATGGTGAGGTGATGTCCTGTTGAAAATAACTGATAGAGGTAAGTTCCTAAATACAGAATTGGTGTAAAGATAAAGGTGTAGTTACTTGTGCTTTATTGTAAATCTTATGGAATGATCTAAATTGACTTGTGATTAAGTATATTTTTACATTTGTATTAGCACAAATTTGGGGAGAATATTATTAAGCAAAGACATTTATACATTAATGGGAGCAATTTACTGGGGAAAGTAAGAGAGGGAGAGATAGTGCATGTTGTGTGTGACGGAAGAATACCAGGATTTTTAAATACAGTAGGTACTCAAATTTAATTTTATCATATTTCATAATTTATGAGCTTTGCACCTACACCTAAAGTTACCCTGTTCTTGTGTAGTGGTTTTTCCTTACATACGTAACAAAAGTCAGTTCAGTTCAAAGTTATTTATGTTTTGCCAACCTGTCATTACTAGAGTGGCAGGAAGCATCGGAAATAAGTGTTACTGCATCACGGCTGTGTAGTGTAAGACTCATCTACTGGTGTTGTATTGTGGAATGCCCATGTAAGTTTAGTGACAAACTATCATTTTCAACCTTGTACCTCATTTATCATCTGCCTTCACTTTTGCATCACACACAGGCCTTTTTGCTCAAATTTTTTCTCTTTTGATCTCTCATACAACACATCGTTTTTCCTCTGCAGCCACACTTCATTGCATGCTTGTTTTCACCTATATCCACATTCACTTTCTTCCCTCATATTGCCAGTTACTTCTTTTCCTCACCCCACCAACCATATGGCAAATACTACTCCCCTTTCCTGCATACTTCACCACCCCACTCTTAAATAATTGCCATTCTCCTCCATGTCACCATTCTCTTGTTCTTTTATTGCATTCCTCTCACCTTCCCAGTTTACCTGATACTCTGTTTTGTTTAACTCACTTACTTTCAAGGCTTCCTTTGACAAGGAAACGCCTCTGAAAACCCCCCTAACTGCTCACCTGTCAACTCCCTCACCTCTTGTACCTGTTTCCCTAACACCAACCCCTACTTCTACATCTTTATCTTCCTCCAGTATAACCACCTCCAAAAAGTAAAACCCACTCACCAACCCTCTACTCTGACCTCCATCCACTACCACTAATCACCTTCCTTTATCCAGCCTCTTTGATCCTCCCTGATGGAACAAATACTTCCACATCCCTGTTCATGCTCCATACTCAAAAAACACTTTCCAATTTCAGAAATGCATCCAAAGACAGGTGGGAAGGGTAACCTTCCACACACGACCTGACATCTCGCCTAGTCATTGTTGACTCAGAATCCCAAGCTGAAGCAATGCTCATCCTCAAAGACCTTGATGGGAAATCTTTCCCAATATCCTCTGATACTCAACTGAACACTCGTCCTGCTACAGTTCTCATAACCCATGAAGTCTGGCCAGTGGGTGTCAGTGTCAAAACTGCTGGAGATTCGGACATCCAGCAAAATACTGTAGATCCACCACACTTTACCCTCTTTGTGTCTCACCTGGCCATACCCGTACAAACTGACCCTCAACACTATGCATCTGTGCAAACTGCACCCAAGAACATAATGTCTTCTTCCGAGGCTGTCCTGTCTACAAATTTGAATCAAAGGTTGCTGCCCTCTGCTCCAAACATGGCTCAACACTCAAAGAAGATGTACAAGAAACCTGTCTCAGAGGCTTCCAACAGGTTCCTCTCTCTTAGCGCATTTCTACCAACACTCCCCAGACCACGGCTAGCACTACCTTTCCAATTACTACATCCCATCCTACCTCTTCCTCTCCCACTCCTCTTGTTCCTTCATCTAGCACTGCATTACCGCTCTCTCAGCGCATCTCCACTAACACCCCTCGGACTACATCTAGCACTACCGTTCCCTCTACTGCATCCTGTCCTCTTTCCTCCACTCCCACTCTTCGTGTGCCTTCATCCAGCACAATTACCTCTTCCACTGTTATTACCCTCTCTTCATCCCCATCTCTTGCTTCTTCACCTACTTCTATCACCACTCCTGTAGTTCCTTCAGTGACTAATAATTTTTTCTTTACTCGATCCTGACACCCTAAACTCTACTCCTTCAAACTTTGCTCCCTTTCCCTTCCATATTCTTACACCAATCAAGTGTTTCTCCTGTGCTTCCCCTCCAAAACCATCTACTGATCCTACTTCATCCTTAATCACTAACACTTCTTTCCTACAGTCTTCTACCAAGAAAACCTTTACTCCTACTGCCTTCTCTCCCCCTTTCCCTAGTGAAACCATCTCTGATATTGAAGCCTTTAAAGCAAAACCTTTCATCAATGCCTCACTTCCTTCCCCAGCCTCTACCTCATCACATTCAAATTCCTATAACAAACTCTATGTTCCAGCAGAAGTTCATGCCCTGCCCCGTGACCTTCCCCCACCACCTACTCCTATACCTCCCCCCATCTTACCCTCACCCTTTCAGCTACATTCAATCAGAAAATCTCTTCTTGATCGTCCTTTGCCTTCTCTCGTGAATCTCTGTTATAGGATTCCTCTCTCAAAGATCATTCCTGCTCATACCTCCTACTTCTGATCACCTGCCTCTAACAATCCCAGTACTATTCCTATCCTTACCACAATTCGTTAATTCTGCTCCCTCCGCTACCTACTTTATATCAATGTTCTTTCTTTTTCTTGAACACTTTTATGCTCATTCACTATAACTAACCATCCTTTATGTACCCATGTTTTGCCTTGCCGTTATCTCTTTGTTCTGTCTGCCTTAATATAGTGCCATATGATATTTGGCACTTACTTTATTCCCATTAACTCACTCGCCCCATTCCAACACACTCTGCTGCATTTCACCTCACAAACATGGCCACCCCACTCCCTCTTCCTCTCACAATACCTCACCTCCTTCCATCCTCAGATTCACCTTCCCTTTCATATTTGTTTCACTCGCATCCATCTTTCCACAAACATTCTCCAAATTTCCTCCCTTTTAGCTCCTTGCATACTACATCCACACATACATTGGCTTAATGTTTGGGGTAAATTTAATCTCTCCTTTAAATACAAAATCTAAAATCATGGAATTACTTTACCTTTGCCATGTAATCAGTTTTGTGAATTCTTAAGAAAAAGTAAGAATGAAACTTTAGTACCTCCTGTAAACCTTACCAAGAACAGAGTGAGACATCAATAGCCTGATTAAGTATTTGTATGTCTGTGAAAACTGTAGACAGCATGACAGTGTAGCACAGGTGTGGAAAAGTCCTTCAACTCAGAGCAGGAATATGGCATCACATTTTGATATCTTGAACTGTTCATGATTAGGTGACATATCACATGTAGGAAAGTGTAACAATTATACTGTGATAGCATCGTCTACTTGAGGGGAGATAAGTTTACCAAGTGATGGTCAAACACTGCTGAGTTAAGGTTTACCCTCAAATGTGAATCCAAACTAATGATTCTTTTGTTTAAAGTACTGTTATTCCTTTTTAAGAAGCTGTTGCTGTATTATTTGAGGAAAAAAAAAAAAAAAAAAAAAATCAAGCCTTTTCACATTATACATTGTCTTAAAGGAATCACAGTAATCACACCAAACTGTAACTTTTAATACTATTAATTAGGAACACATTAACATGTTTACTATTGCTACTGTAATGCCAAAAAGGGGTAACAAGCTGTTAAGTTCATGATTCTTGGGTTATTTAAGTTACCACGTTCATGATCTTAGTTAGAGCTAGTCAGTTCTTCTTGGCATTAGTGGCAAACAACGAAAAATGTTAATGTTTACCCAGTTACAGTTTGTTATGAATGTAGATTTCATCAATAACTTCTGAAATACCTGCATTGTTGTTGCCTTCAGCTTGAATTGATATTAAATCTTGAATTTGATTTGGTAGTTTTGTGCGAGTTAAAGCAGAGGATGAGTGGCAGGAAATTGAACATGTTTGAGGTATTGATGAAACAAATTCATGAAGTTTATCTGTCTGTGATTGATCTTTACGTCAACATCAATCACTGGCAGTCAAAATGGTGTTTCCATATATGTATTGAATCAAGAGTTGGAGTCATGTTCATCAATGTCACATTTGGATTAAGAATAAGTGAACCTTATCAATAACAATAAACTGAACAAAAATATGTACTCTGTATTTGATTAAAAATAAAACTGAAAAATAACTACAACTATGACTTTTAGTTCTGCAGTAAACATGGTGATTCTAATTCAACTACTGTACATACCTTTCTAAATCTTGTAGGTATGAAAGATGTCAGTCAGTCATTTACATGCATAAAAGAAAAATGACTTCTGCAGAACCTAAGTCTGCCTAAAAGCAAGCCCATAACAAAAACTAATAAACTGTGTAAAATAATGTAGAAAGGCAAGGCAAGGGAACCCTCATCAGGTCTTGCAAATAATACATAAAATGACATATCTGTAAATGTACTATATCATGCAAAACTATATTAAAGATGCTAATGTATCCCTGCTCTTAAATATACCATATATCTAAGACTTAAAAACTATGCTGGCAATCCAAGTGGGGTGTTCATTAATATCAACAGGTATGCTGATTAATCTGAGGGCAAACATCTTGTACTGTCAAGCAGGTATTCAAAGTCCATAAAACTTTTCACTCAAGATGGAGATGCAAAACCTCTACAATGAAGACAAAAATGTTTTCAGTCATAATTAAAAACATTTTGCTGGTTAAGATGTTGTCTGAAACAGATTTATGTGACATCATCTTTGATAACTAAGTCAGTGAGGGGAGGGAAGGGGAGGGTACAGTAGCAATGACCATTATGTTTCACACCACACAAAACCCACACTTTCTGAGGCTCACACGAACACACACACAAAAATCTTGTTAACTGGCACTTCAGGTGTATACAAACAAGCATCATTAACATCAAAGCAAACAAATTTCAGCACACTGGTAGTTATTGGATAAAAAAAGACATTATGTTCTACATAGAAAAAATTGTGAAAAATGTGTCCTATGTAGTGTTTTATGATACTAATTGTTATATAAATTAATGCAGTAGAAACCATAAAAAGAGGCAGTAGTGAGTTATATCTGGCTCTGTTTTCAACCCTGGAGAACGCGCAAACCCTCATCATATAATTGTTACCCAGCACGTTTTGCATGAGTGGGTGTGAGTAATCAGTTTTCTTGACCACGCTGCTCAAGCTTATAATGTTGACACAATTAGTTATACACACCTGTGGCTGTTTGTCTTCTCAAGTCTACAATAGTCATGTAGCATCAATTTCATAAAAAGTATAGCTATAACTTGTAACAGATAGTGTGTTTGAAAATTTGCAGACTAATGCGCGCGCACACACACACACACACACACACACACACACACACACACACATACATACACCTACTTATGGGCTTATGACAACTGGTATACAAATCATGCAAGTTAAGTTTTACATAAGTGCATGCAGGAATATTTGTTTACTGATGAGAGTAAGGAATAAAGATGAATCCAAAAAATAAATTTAGATTACTATAGACAATAGACAGTTCTAGTTACATGCAAATGTTTCTTATGTTTCTGGATGTTATTAAAAAAAAGTTAAGTATGAAGGAAACTTTCAGAATAACCATTGATAGGTGTCTTTGTATGAGCTGTCACATCACAACATCAATTTCTATTATTACACAACTTCAGAAATTATATTTGAAAAATTTGGCCAACAACTCTTTAGTGAGATGAGAGTTTATATTGGTGTGTGAGGCATCATTGACTTCAGTGCAGATAAATGCTGCATTCATCAATTAATTTCATTTAAAAATTACATTTGTGGCGCTACAACAACTTGAGTGGTATAGCGCTGTACACATTGTAGTATGAAGTGTACTAAAATGGAAAAAAGTTAAAGGATTTCAACTATTAAATGTATGCTGAAGTAGGAGTGTGTTGCACCATCAGAAACACACTAATGAATGGAACATCAATGAAGTGTTACTGGCAGCAAATTAAAGTGTAACACAGCCATCCATAAGCATTGAAGAAGTACTCTTAAACACACAATAACTTTACAATGGAATAAATAGACAAATAAAACTGCCACCATCACCTTAAATAAAAAGCACCAAGCTAAATTATAGAGGTGGCAAATAGGCAAAGCAAGACTCCCGAATACACATAATAAGGCAAGTTGTGATCTTTGCAAGCACATCCCCGCCAGTGTACAGTAGGCTGACACAACAAACATGAAGTAGTCAGTACTACCTAGTCTGTGCTGGAAGCGCCGAGTCTGCTAAGGCGGACTGAAAGAGACAGGACAGAGAAATGTCATTGGAAACTCTGTACTGAACAATTTCTACTTTGTCCTCTATATAAAAGCAGTTTCAATATCCTGCTTCAAGCCAGATGTTATTTCATGATATATTCATAAGACTCAAGTCTCAGCAGTGCACACACAGTTAAATAAATCCAATGAGGACATATTAAACATCCCAGAGTAGCCTTTGGCAGTTTAAATGCAAGATTATTCAACAAGGAATTTTATAATTTCATAGAAAGAACATGACAGAAAAGAGTATTTAGATGGATGATATTCAACAATCAAGTACTGAATAAAAACCTATTGAATTTTAAGTTTCGTGGCTGCAAATACCAAAGGCAAGTCTTGAGACCATGCTATTAGTATGTGAATCTGAAAAGGGAAGCTTCAAGGACATTAATAACACACTTTCTACACACACTGAGGAGAGAAAAGGGTGATTTGTTAGTATAATTTCACACTTGGAAATAAAAACCAGTTGCCAAAAAATGTAAGACAATACAACCTATCAGTAATAATAAACTTTATCCCAGTACAAATGTGTATTGATAATCTGTCATTGCACATGTAGTATATACTAACGAAGGAGAGTATGACGTGTCAATATTCATCTGGTACAATGTGCTGGACACAGGAAGGAACACTATCAAGTTGATTCACTTACCTACAATACTGCTAAACAAAAACTGAGAACCAACAAGAGTCAAAGTTCTTGATTTTTATATTGTGTGCTGTTCAAAGGAAGCTTAACTACTTTCCATAATGTAGCTTGTTAGACAAATCAAATTCAAAACATGGGTTATAAATAAATATTGAAAAAATAAGAAGCATAAATGAACCTGGGCTGTAAGTCTTACAGAACAGCAAAAGCTTTGGCTTGAATTAAGTGCTGAGTTAATGAGGCACCAAAATAAGACTGAGTTTTCCTCATTAGACTCCGATGGTTTGTGAACCAGACCCACTCCAGCCACCGCCACACACCCACATGCTGCCCACACCACACTTTCATCACATCAAAGGAAGTGATAACATTTTGGAAGATGGAATTTTCTCAATTGAATTATGTTTGTTCAGCCACCAAGATGTCACCTTCATGAGCACACTGCTGGCCCAGTGTGACACCTAACACAGTTGTGTGACGGTGCTTCTGGGTATGTACACAGCCACCGGTGGGAAGCAGAGGAGTCTCAGTCATGTATTATAATACGGAGCGAACAAGAACGTTGGAGGGAATATTTAGATCTTTTCAGTTAGTAAGATCGTGGATTAGCCATCTTAATGTTCCCATTTATGATGCCTGACTAATGAGATGCTGCACAAAGGAGTGAGAGAGTGACAACTCTGTTTGTTACCTTGGTGACAATTTTATGTTTAAAGTGAGATAAAGTATTATTTGCACCCATGAATTCATTGGTTTATATTTGTCTAAGTTAAGAATCACATATAACTCTCCTATACTTCATAATCAATACTGAAGTGGTACAGAGAAGTGAGTGAGTGAGTGAGTCTCTCCCCCTCCCTGGAGTGTGTGCTGAACACCTCATTGGCTTTGACATCATGTTGGTGGAACTCACAGACTTGGGGTGCCTGAGGCTCAGGCTCGAGTCCCTTGACCCAGGCTCTGTTCAGCGGAGGGAGGAAGAGGACCCAGCGAAGGGCCTCCTCGCAGCAACACTCGACAACCTGCACCGCACGGCACCAAGACATTTTTAATTAAACTCATCAAACACACCACCTCAGACCCTCAAAGTGTTGAAGATCAATACAATTAATGCATCACCACTTGATCTACATGGAGAGAGCCAGTGAGAGCAAACAAATTTTAGCATTAAAGCTTTTGCCACGTGCCTCTTCCAATGATTCCCATTGTTAAGAGTAGAAGTTGAGGGCGTTTTAATGGATTGAGAGAAAGAATAAGTGTACATACTACCAAAAAACAGCAGACATAAGAATAAAATCATAATGATAAACACAATGATGGATTGTATTTGGTATAATCTGTGAAAACACTGATGTCTAATGTGTGATTCACAGTCTTGAAGCATTGGTAAATGTGTTTCTTTGGGGTGGTATGTATTGAGAGAGACTTGCAGTACCTAACACAAGGTGACTACGACATACACAATACCTACAAGTTTGCTAATAGAAATGTCTTCATAACTATATGTCTTTTACAGTATTTTACAATGTGTCTGTCACAAGTACACAGTTAGTGGGAATTGATAATTGCTAAAAAACTATTTCATATCTCTAGCATCACTTAGTTTTCCACTCTTTTAGTAGACATGCTAACTTTCTATGAGTTGGGATCTGGGAACGTATAGAACAGGTGGAACAGTAAGGAACTAGGTAGTGTATTGATGTCCTGTATTCTAACAAACAGGCATCTTATTATCACTCGTCTTGTCTTCTACTTGTACAACCATTCATGGTCAAACATGGCCTCCAGAAACACATCTAAGTCAACTCTATGAGCACACTCACTTCATATCATCAGAGATCAGGGTGAAAGTGGGTGAAATATAACAGTCTGCATGTGCAGGCAAGGAAGCAAAGGAGCCGAGGAATATTGCAATGAACTCATTTTCTAAGGAAAGTGATAAAAGTAACATTACCTACTTATAGGAATGACTTCTTAGAACTATTTGTGTTCATGGCTACAAGAGGCTGAAAAAATTGCTGTTCAACAAAATTTAAAGTCAAACTAGAAGTATAGTAGCCGAGTGAATTGGTCACGAGACAATATCTTATTTTTTGAATACATATTAAAAACAATCCCTATTATATCAACTATTCATCTTTATCGTTATGTTTCCTACAACATTTTGCCGATAAAAGAAACTTTGTCACAAGAATAAATTTGCGATTTATTTAAAATGTGATACTTAAAATTTTTTTTATATAAAACTGCAGCCACCCTCATTAACTTAATGTATGACTCGGCCTGACTTACTACATGATTCTAAAGATAGACATAAGACACCGGTACCTCTGTGTGTTCATTGTACACACCTTACTTTTGACATCAAACACTGAAAAGGCCATAACATATTTCAATGATTTCCTCCTGCTTACCAAAACTTGAGTAGTACCAACACCTTACGGAACACCTTAATTTAACTTAATGCATCACAATAAACTCAAACTAAAGACCAATTGCATGCAATACATAAAAGTGTTGGATCATGGAAGGAAGGAAAATGCAAGAGTTCCTTATGCTTCATCATTAGCTTTGATTATATATTTAAAAGCATAAGATTACCTCTGAATATGTGAAGTTTTTGAAGTACTTTATGAAAAAGTAATGTTGTACTTGAACAGTATCAACATTTGAATGAGTGTACAATTAAATAAAACGGCAGCAGTCAACAGCTGTAATTTTGCATAAAGCGTGTAACTTAAATGACTCTATCAAGCCTAACCATACCTTTATTCTTCTTTAGGGAAGCGATCTCTGTTTGACCATGATTGGTGAATAGAAGAAGTTTAACTCAGCTGCTTCTTGGAATGTAACGTCACTATCCTACTCCAAATAGTCACCTTCATTCCTCATTACTATCATAGTCCTCATTCTCCTCATCATAATCCTGTTCCTCCCCCGTCTGCCTCCCCCCATTTAGTGATGGGAGTGTATGAGGTGCTTGGGGATTGGGAGAGTAGGGGCGGGGAGAGGCAGGAGGGGAGGAGGAGGCGGTGGAAGGAAGTACGAAGCTAAGGCTGGCGCCCTCTGTGGCCACCTTGCGGGAAGGTCTGCGCACTCTGACACCAACGCGGACTGCCAGTACAGACACAAAATGAAATACAAAGGGGAAGATACATTACTGGTGCTACCCAAGTTAAATAAAATAAAGAACCTATTCTACAAAACACCAGAGACAATCCATGGGTTACCCCCACCACAGGTTAGAAGAAATGGTTTTATCTGCTCAAAAAGAAGAGAAAAGCAACATCCACTTTTAGGAACTACAAAATAAAGAAATCATTTAGTAATTATGCCAACGGTGAGAATAACGGTAATAATAATAATAATAATAATAGTAATATTGATTATAAATTCAGTTACAAAAAGCCAAGCTCAAGATGTTGGCTGTAGGCGTCTTCATCACTTGCAGACCACTGTACCTTGAAAATACTACCCCTTGATCCTAAAGATCTCGTCCATTAGTGTTGTAGAATAGATTCTTATTTGCCTTTAGTTCCTCTTCTGCAAACCATATCGATGCCCTTTTTGAGAAGAGCCATGGCTCTACTTTGTTTTCGTGGTTTTCCACCTATGCGGACTGCAAATATGGAAAGATATGGACAATTTACCAGGAGTTTCTTCATGAAGGGTTCCTGGAAATGTCTGAGTTCGTGGGGATACAATGGTTCTTTACACCATCAGGGAAGCAACTGGTGTCATTTAATATCCACTATAAAGGGTAGCTCTCTCAATGTAGTGATGGATGCACTCCTGACCACAAAACACATAAAATACATACAAATGCAAGAGAAAACACAAGGCATAAAAAGGGTGGTACTGAAAGAGAAGTTCTCCATAATTCATTCAACAAATGCATTGGGGTATCACTGGGTAGCTAACTATAAGAGAGAAACACTAGGACAGAACTTATTGTAACTTCCAGTAACAGAAAGATTTCATGCTGAAGTTCCAGTAATGTACAATAAGTAGAGTCCACAGTTTCACACCAAACAGTGAAACAAACTAAATCCATGACTGTCTATCAAAGGGACTTTAAAAAATGCAATATATTCTCATTCCATGGAGAAGCACACCCATGCTACAACCTCCTGTCTTCCTACAAGGTCAAGTGAGTCAGGGATCTTGTCATAGCCGGCTGCAGGATCTGTGTACAATGAATTACAACACGGTAAGGCAGCCGACAACATCATCAGCTGTCAAGTGATTTACCGACATAAGATGAACTGTTGCCAGTATGCACAAGACCCATCATCAAATGTATTGGGCAGAAATACAGGTGGTTGTGCACAAACAAGGTGGAAGGAGGTGGAAAAAAGGTGGAAAATCCCAAACTGCAAGATCATCATGTCGAGCAACTTCTAAGAACCCCACTGGATCACCAACCTTACAGGGAATGGGTAGGGAGAGAAGACTAGCTATGCAATATTATTAACTTCCAGCTCTCAGGCTGAAAAAAAGAAAAGAAGCACAACAAGCAACAGGCTCCAATGGGCTAAGCTTTCTTCAAAGCCCTTAAGTCTTCAGCACAAGCTAAGAAAGTAGACAGATTCACCATCAGAAATTTGGTTTTATAATTGCTGTATTATTAAGAATGATTCTTCTCTACTGACACATGGAAGAACTGAAAATTTTGAAGCATAATTTTTTTGTGTGAAAATGAGTTAAAACATTTAAGAAAATATAAATAATACATCCGGATAATGTGACACACACAACGTAAGTGAAAATTTTTAGATAGAAACATAAATCAAAATAAAACAATATTAAATCAAATAGGTAAAACAAAAACACAAGTTTGTAATGATGCAAATACAGTATACATAGCAATGAATTCAATTAATCCTATGATACTGTCAAAATTCTATCAATCTTATAAATAGTCAGCACCAGTTAAGTTTTGACTTGATTTAAACATCATCTACATGAATCATGTCTTGGAAAGAAGCTTCAATAATGAAATCCAAAGCCATCAACAAGGATTACTCAATAACTAAAAAGGGTGCCAGAACATTAAGCTCAATCATTCATGCTTCATTCAAATATATCATGAGAAAAAATATATATAGCCCAAAGTGGTGGCCGAACACAACTTAAAAAAAATAAAAGTTGTCTACTTTGACATCAGTGATTCTGTAACTTTTACTATAACTTTTCATTCAAAATTTTCCCATAATCATGCTAAATAAAACAAACTAAACCTTCATAATCTGGTTCATATCCAGTAATAATAATATTGGTTCCTTATTCCTGATGTTGGCGAGCTAGTGTCTGTTCAAACTAAGCTGGGATAGAAAACCTGGTCCAACTTGTGACAAGAGTGTGATAGCCATTTGGTAGTTGTTATGAGGTGATACACTGTTGTATTCCCATGTTGTATTCTGCCATAACAAAATACCTTTAATACACGGCTACTTTATCAAACCGTGCCTTTACTTTTTGAGTCTCAATTCTCTTAATAAGGATCGAATGGCACTAATAAGACATAAATTGTCCAGGTTTTTCCACTCCCAGTCACTACCACCCCCAAGGCTAGATAAGACAGCTGCTAGGCCTAGGTTACCTTGCATCACTCGTACCCATCAAGCACGGAGCAATCTAAATATATGGTTACAAAAACAGCCTCACTAAATAAAGGTTGAGAGGTGCTAAGTGAAAGCAATAAATAGTAATGAATGAATCACATTGAATCTGCAACCATGTGGATGCAGGAAAAAGTTGACCCTTTTATTTGAGGTTACTAGTAATGATATCTTGTTTTGCAATGGTTAAGGGGAGTGAACGGTCAGTAGTGATAGTTACAACCATTTCACTCATTGAAGTGACCATTAGTTTTCATCGTGAATATGTAATATTTTATCAAAGAGGGATGGAAGGTGGATACAAACAAGGTAATCTTTCAACAATGAACACAATGCTCAGTAGGATACACACATTTTCTTTCTGCTGTTGTCTTTGTATTTAAATTTTTTTTTTTTGTCTTTAACCTATGGCGCCGGTAGGCTTAATGGAGGCCTTAGATGGTCTGCTTCCACCTGTTAGTAGCGCAGGTAAAAGTTTTAAAGTGACGCCTCATTTCTTATTGAGAGGCTCATGCTGCCAGAGGAAGCTCCTTGTGCATATAACTTTGTAGTCCCATCAAGGATAATGTTATGGCAGCACGTGGGTGATCTTTGGCTACTTGGCAGTATTACCAAAGAAAAGTGCGTTCTCCCAAACAAGTGGGGTGGCATAAAATGTGTTATCTAACCAGCAGCAAAAAAAATACATACACCTGCAGACTACTTTGAAAACAAATGTTCCGTCACATCTCACTGATGCAACATTGTCAAGTTGAGGTGAATGTAATATCCTTACCGGATGCCAAGAAATATTTACATCATTGGTCACAGGCAAGCGAGGGTCAACTTTTAGGTAAATGATTCATGCATTCATATCTTGAATTTTTATGAAATCATAATGCAAGATATTATTTTTATGGATGAAAACTGTTTCGTTATGTTTCTTTACAGCTTGGCTAAAACTAAAGCTCACATCAAAATATACTATGATAAATTTAGAAGCAGACTATTAATTAAATAAATCTATCTAAATGCCTGTTTTTCATCCCCATTAAAAGAGGGTAGACAAGACAAAGCACACTAAGGTTCATGGAGACATCACTCTCCCTTCCCCCTCGGCACCTTGTCTTTCTGTAGTAGAATACAGAGGAGGGGCTTCCCAGATCCCTCACTCCGCTCACTCTAATTAACTTGTCTTCTATAATTTCACTATGTTTGGCTATCTAACATTTATATACAATCTGTTCACTACTACACACACACACCAAACATTCCTACTTATTTGTCAACTCTGACCAAAATGTTCACTTTACAATTCTACTCTTCATTTATATATTATCTACATGATCACAAAGGGCATGACAACCCTTGCCTTCATTACCACTACATCTGCTGCCACCACCACCACCACCAGAGTCACACCACATGCCATGCACCACCACCTCACCAACACCTTTCTTAGAACTGAGTTTAGTTCATTAATCATATACTCATCATCTGCACAGTAATTACAAAACTATTCATAATCTTCAAAAATGGTTATTTTTGAAAAAAATTCAGCAGGCAAAGCTTTTTCTGTTTGACAAAAAGCGTATTTGCATTAAGTGAAGTAATACAATGAATCAGGCAGCTTAATAAGGTGCATTACAAAGCAATTAGATGCCACACAAAGACCATAATGGTGTTCACAAAGGTTACCTTCAGTGTCAGATGAATCCTTTTAAAACCACATAACAACAATGTCTATGTAAACTTGCTGCACCTGAAAACCTGCTACAAACAGACAAGTTAAAATATCCACGTCAGCACAACACAGGACAGGACAGGAACAGGCTGCTGCTGCTGCTGCGAGGGGTGACAGGCACTGCCATGACACCTTGGTGATGGTACTGCAGTCTGTGGTCTGTGGGTCTGTTAATCAATGATTCCTGAGACTGCGTCATACTCACAAGTGTCAAGGTTCTTCTGGAGGTGTTTTGAGACACGGTTACGAGCGTCGTTGAATTCAAAGTGAATGCCGACACGCAGGATTGAAGGATTCTGTTCGATGATTTCTGTGAGTTGCATTTCAATCTTGTTGCCTAAGACACTTGACCTCTGTAATGCAATGCAATGGATGTACTGATGCTGCACCTCCTTCAAGATGACAACTGGACCATGAATGTATTGTAAAGCTTTCATTGAGATGGATGTTTTACAGTAATGATCACACGGTAATGTCATCTTAGTTATTGATTCAGTGTGTATATAGAGAGAATGAGTAATGTTGCAGTATTGGAGACATACAGTACATGGATGTGTTCACTCATACTCTACCTGGTTTGCAAGACGAATCTCTTCTACTGTGTGTGTTTTCGAGATGGATTCCATTATGCGCACAATACCGGCAGGACTGATGTTATTCGTCTCTAGACTAAGGGGGAAAAAATATATTGGCTTAGTTTGCATCACTAACCTACAGTCTTTATTCCTTTATTATTATTATTATCTGTAACATGAGAGGAGAGAATAGGACGCCAAAGTGAGAAGAAAAGGATGATATACAAAAGTGGATTGGATGCTGCGGGTGTGAGAGAAAAACTACAAATGAATGTGACTACGAGTGTTGGAATAACTGAGACAAGAGAGATAGGAAGTATAAGGAGAGGAATAAATGAAGACTTCTTTTGTAGATTATTTGCAGAGTAGATCACACAAGACTATCATTCATACAAAGAGTAGGTCGGCAGCCCAGAAGAACAAAGTATGTTATAGTTTATTAAATCATACTATTCCTCACAACATTTATTGACACAATCTCAAAAATTGTCACCATGAGGGTTGATTAGTTTATATTTCCTCTAAATCATCCATATAATGTGTGAATAAACCTTAACTTATCATTAGTATTTCTCCAACACTTACTTTAGCGTCCTGAGTGAGCTGTTTTGTGAGAGAGTGTTGGTGAGAGCATCCAAGTTTCTGTCTGAGAGGCCAACATTAGCCATACTAAGACTCTCCAGCTTGGTGTTGTTCTCCAGGGAATCAAAGAGACGCTTCAGCTGCTCATCGGATATGTTCTGTTAAGGTGAAGAGTGATCACAATAAAATGGTGACATCCTTTGTAAATGTGATGACTTGGCTAAATCATCTCATTATTCATATCATAATTCATTCATCTTTTATGTAATCAGTCATCACTTCAACACTACGTATTATCAATTAAAATTTAAACCTTACTCTAATAATATTAAGTTCAGAAGCTGATTAGAATATTAACATTTTTTTTTTTTATATTCTCTTCATTATTATAGAAACCCGTTATAGTATCTCTCTCTCTCTCTCTCTGCTCACCCTAATGTTATTGAAGTTGAGATCCTTGCAGTTAGAATCGTCGTCTGCGAGCTTCTTAATGCTGTCCTCCACATCGGTGTCATTAGGAGGCTCGGCGGGCAGAGGCTTGAACTTGGTGGCTTTGGTGATGCCGCCCCACCCCAACCCTTGAGGCCGACCCTTGTTGAGCAGTGATGCGTGGTACTGTTCCTGGTTCATCATGGAGTGGAAGCCCAGAATGGCTGTCCAAGGAAGGGAAGATAATACACACTTGATGTTTATGAATACAATTATACCTTCATGGATAATCTTGGAGGTATATATTTATTCTATTCTAAGCCATGTCAAGATGGCTGCTAATTGAGTATGAGTTAATGATATATTGAAGGTCATTCTGTTTCAATTCACAACAACCAAGATGCACATCATTCTCTATGTTTAATTAAGGCAGATGGCTGCTGATGGAGGATGAGCCTAATGTAACACCTTCTATCTATCAACAAATGTCAACAACAACAAGTATACTTTTACTCCTCCACTTAGCTTGGCGTCATTAATGTATCTGAGAAGAAGATACTCACCTGCCAAGTCAACAATCTCGTCCTCAGTGGCTGTGTTCAGGACGGATGCAAACTCCTCATCAAGGTCGACCTCCACCTCCTGTGCTATTGCATCATCATCGTCCTGGGGCTCGGGGGGCGGCGGTGCTACCCACTTTGTGGGGGGGGAAGGGGGAAATGATGATGATGATGGTTGAATGCTACTCTGACCACTACTTCATCTTACACTAGTGCCAGCATCATTGTCATCATTTATCAACACATTGGAGTGAAAATAATAAGTTATTTCTCTCTCTCTCTCTCTCTCTCTCTCTGTCTCACCTTCTTTCCTCTGACAGTGCCAGCCACGTAAGGCACCAGGTCTGGCTTGTCAGGCTCATTCAAGGCTTGGTCGTTGATGTGGTCAATCAATTTCTTGCGGTCTAGTGGTCCTGTGGCTCCCTTCTCACACTTGTAACTGTTGCGTTCACTTGGTGGGATCAATGAATCCTGTAATAGTGTTATGTATGTTACAAATGAGAGTACAACATCCTACAACACGTGTCAACACCTACGTGACAAGCTACAGCTATTGTATTTATGAATGTATTGCAAAATAATTACAATGCACTTTTCATGTAATTTTTATTTTTGTTTAATCCTTATTAATGTTGATTTAAATGGGCTGCAACATTGGTAATTATAGACCTTTCAAGATTCTTATATATACTTGTTTGCTAGTGCATGGCTCCGAGGGAAAGGCTACACAGGTAATACCCAGGTAAGATTACAGGTGTTTCGTGTTTCCTAGTCAGATAAACATGATTGATTTACTTAATTTACTTGAAACATGTTTGTGGTCATTATATTCTACTTGATAGAGAAAATCTTTGCAAAAGTGTTTTCCTTTACTTCCTTTCATAAATAAATACGTCTTGCCAGTAAGTTATACAAGGTGTTTGATCTTTACAATGAATAGTGTTACAAGGTGACCAAACACAACACAACACGTTACCAAAACATTTCAACAACAAAGCCGTTTTCATTAACCCATTTACAGTACATGAATTAAGATATATGAGTTGTCTACCAAAATTATATTATATCAACTACTGTACTACCAAACCATCACAAATATTAACTACCACTATCAACCCACCCAATCATTATCAGTCTCAACCTACAATCAAATACTACTCTCCACTCGTACACTCTCCAGCACACCCTGGCCACATCAACTCACATCCGGGTCCGCCTCCCCAGCCAGCATCTCCAGCTCTTCAGGCGAGAGTTGCTCCAGGATGTCATCGATATCCAGGTCCTCATACTGACTGAGGTCCTTCCCGAAGAGCTTGGTGGAGGCCATTTCCTGGAGAAGATGGAAACAAACGAACGATTAGACTAGTGTTGTTGTTGGCAGCTTGTAGGGTTGAAAGGTGTGTGCATGTGTGTGTGTGTGTGTGTGTGTGTGTGTGTGGATGCAGACGTGTGTTTTTTGACTTGTTATCTGATGGTTTACTATGCTCATTCAGTAGTTATATAGATTATCATGTTATCATCTGGGAAGAAGTGCAGTTAAATGAAGTAATTATCAGGTAGTTTTGGTAAAGGAAGTATATTGACGAGTGTTTTCTTACCAATAATATTATAACAAAGAAGAGAGAGAGAGAGAGAGAGAGAGAGAGAGAGAGAGAGAGAGAGAGAGAGAGAGAGAGAGAGAGAGAGAGAGAGAGAGAGAGAGAGAGAGAGAGAGTGTAATAGCCAATTGTAAAACCCAATCTAACATTACCACACACTATTCTATTACCCGTATGTTTGTGTGTTCAATATAATACTGCACATGTTCTTTAAGTGTACGTGTTTTCATTATTTACTATTTATAAACCACTGAAATAAGTTTGTTGGCAGCGCAGACAGACACAAGCTTACTTCTAACAAGCATTTTCATCCTTTAGTAAATATAACGATATCAAATTAACTCGTTCTTGTGTGTAAATTCATTCCGCCCTTGGATACACACACACACAGTTACTTCCTTGCTACTACTGCTGCTATTGTTGCAAGGCGTGATAGTGATAGTATTATAACCACACTATTTCTTGACGCCACCTTGCATCCTACCCACCCAACCCCACCTTTCCCCTCCACGCCCACGTCACCACCCACCCGCCCAACCTTCACTCCCTATCACAACAAACACACTCTTACCTCCCCTCCCTACCCACCCCCATCATTTATATTGCCTACAATACCAATTAGTAAACGTTTATATCATTTCAATTAAGATGTTGACGAGTCACTGAAAGGGTTACATCACGCCCCAAAAAGGTGTACTTCCGGGTGGGCAGGTGGGCAAGGCAATTAAGACAGGTGGTGGTGGTGGTGGTGGTGGTATTGGTGGCTACGTACAAGGTCAGTGTGAAGGGATTGCTACACGCTGGGTCACTTCTCGGGGTGAAAGGTCAACTGTGGTAACGCTTGAGTGAATCAGAATAAAGAGAAAGGCTGGAGAGGGTTCATGGTTGGTATATTCTCTCTCTCTCTCTCTCTCTCTCTCTCTCTCTCTCTCTCTCTCTCTCTCGCCCTTCATAATTATCCTATAGTTAGTATTCACCTTTATTTACCTGTTCCTCCCTCCCTTCACAACACTTCATTAACCTAACATTCCACAAGGGTGATGTGCCACGTCAAACCATTACAATATCACCTTTACACCCTTATCTCACCTCAACACGTCTTGGCATACACTCGCATACCTAACCTTGTCACAATACTACTCGGGGATAAATATTAATGCTTCGATTTTTTTTTCTTCCTCCTCCTCCTCCTCCAACTCCTGCTATGCCCGTTAATGGAGTGTTGGAAAAAAAAATAATATATATAATAGTTTCTCTTAAGTGTCATAGTTCTGTTATAACTAGGAAATCAGTCTTTTTGTTCAGTATTTCCACATTGCCACGGTAAGAATGCATGGATTGTCTGTCTGTGTGTGTGTGTGTGTGTGTGTTTTAAATGAATGACATATATAAACACTCAACCATGCTAGAGAATGTAAAAAAAGAAAAAAAATATTACAGTCACCGGGATTCAAACCAATGAACGTCCCCACACCACTACACCAACGAAAACATTATATTCTCAGTTTACTCTTCGTGTTCCTCTATAACTGTTCTCGCTCTCGTTATATTATTACTACCAAAACTCCAGAGAAAAGATTGTACACTTATTTTCATCTACAACTCCTCCCGTTACATTATTACTACGCATTGGTATTATAAAGACTTAAGAATAGGTTGTACACTTGTTCTCATCTCCTTCCAGTCTTAATAATGTTCATTCAGCCTCGTTGATCCCGATGCTATTGAAGAAAAACTTATTATTATATTTGTGATTCGGTTAAAGGTTTTGTTGTTGTTATTCCCAGTGGTTTGTTGACCTTTTGGGTGAGAAGCCGAGGATTTCACAGACAAGACTCCCACGACACGCTTCGAAACACTCACTAAATCTATACTTCTGGCGCCTCTTAGCTGCACGAAAGCAAATATTTATAGTGGTTGAATATTTCTTCTCTTCTCTCCTTTCTTCTGTTGCATGTTATTACTTCACATTTCATACAATTCGAACAAAGAGAGTAAACACATCCATATTTCTAACGTTTTATTCACTGCACGGACGTAAATATTTATATTGGCTGATTATATTGTTTTTCCTTTCTTCTGCTCGTTGTTATTCTTCACACATCAGACAAAACGAATTCAAACAGACTAAACAAATTCATATTTCTGACACCTATTCGCTGCACGAGACCAAATAATTGTAAATAGATTAATATTTTGATTCCTTCCTCTTCTATATTTCTCCTTCTATTCCCTGTAGTTGTTAATTATTCACATTTCAGCCAACACTCTACACACACACACACACACACACACACACACACACACACACACACACATCAAGGTATTCGCTTCAGAAACACGAGAATATCACTTCCTCCTCAACGTCACTCAAGTACGTGGACTCGATTCGTTATGTAACCTAATGCATCTTTTTTTCTCTCGTTCCGTTTAATCGATAGCTTCGCAATACCCTATGAACTATCACGCAACGGTTACTGTTACATAGGCGACTGTCTTTTGTTTTTATACACCTCACCTCACGTGTGTAACCTACTTGTGTTAACGGATATATTCATCTTTTTTTTTTCCTACTATGGCTCAACCTTTTCTTACGTGCTACGGTTACATTCGATTTTATAACTGTTATTACTCTATTTTTAATTTTTTTTTTATTATCATATAGTAACAATATGGCAACAGTTACTACACTCAAATACAACACATTTTTTTTTATTATTGTTGTTTCTACAGTTATAAAGTTGATCCGTTTATGTACCATTTCTAAGATTAGTATTCAAGATTTTTACATATATTGTGTTTTGAGTGAAAATATATCATCGTTTAAAACATATATGCATTACTACTATCATTATTAT
>JAPQNM010000025.1:9093305-9120805 GCA_029783475.1 Metacarcinus magister
CTCCTCCCATAGTGCCAAAGTGCCACTCCACACACCGCTATGCCAGTGCCACGACTTTATTATATATATTTGTTTTCAATAAATTCTTTACACATGTTTGCAGTTATTTTTCTTTTGGATTTAATATAATATGTTCATCCATTTAACTAAAACTGCATTAGTTTTTTTTTTATTTTATTTATTTATATTTATTTATTCTATTTACCACCACCATCACCACCACCGTCACCACAGCCGTCACCACAAAAAACGTGACATGACATGACGTAAAGAATTCCTTTTACTTTCACCACACACACACACACACACACACGTATACAAATTTACATACAAAACGAAATTAAGATAATATACCTTTCTATTCATATATCAATATTTGGCACCTTCTATTATTTACCTCTCTCTCTCTCTCTCTCAGCATCGTTAATGGCATTTTAAGCCTACAAGTCGGTCTGACCACGCCCAGCATGCAGAATCTATTTCCGACCACACCCATCCTCTCTCTCTCTCTC
The DNA here is from genome assembly GCA_029783475.1 of Metacarcinus magister. NCBI lineage: Eukaryota > Metazoa > Arthropoda > Malacostraca > Decapoda > Cancridae > Metacarcinus > Metacarcinus magister. Next base: position 9,093,818 of record JAPQNM010000025.1, read on the forward strand.
TCTCTGCAGGGGTCTAGTCTTGCCAAGAAATCCTCAACTGAACAAGTTAAACAACAGTTAATGAGCTGAAAGTAGTAGTAGCAGCAGTAGTAGTAGTAGTACTAGAAGTAGCAGCAGCAGCCGTAGTAGTCTTTCCGTGAAATCGTTCTAAATTGTCAGGTTTTTCTTTGCAGCGTCATTTGATCAAAGCAAATTTATATGATCTCGTAAATTAAGTGTAGAAGTCTCTCTCTCTCTCTCTCTGACTCATGGTATCACAAATAATGTCAGTGTGGTTGTTTTCAGAGACACAGAGCGAGGCACAGCGGCCACAGCGGCCACAACGCCAAACCAATAATTTAAATACCTGAAAGAACAGTTCTTCACGTCTTAATCCCTTCCTGTCACACTAATCTTCAGGGTTAATTGCCTCATTTAAGGGCTTGGCGAGCTGCTACATTATAAATCTGCTTCAAGAACATTTAAAACAGAGGCGTCTATATGCTTCTATATGTTCATTATGTGCAGTAATATTAACGCTACAAATAATAATGTTTCAAAGTCAAGTTGAAGCAAGGTTCTCTGACGTCCAGCGAAGTTCAAAAGTCCATTGTGAAGGTCATTTGACTAAACCTATTGCCAAGAATCACTATTTCCTGCCACTCTTGAACACTCCGTTGCCGCAGTATTGTAAGTTTAACGGCTACAAAATCAATGGACCTTTAGGCTACCACCGGCTGCTCACTCTACATAATTAAACATCTCACTGTACCCCAACGCCCACGTGCAGCCCAGCTCTCGTGCCATTCTGACCAAACAATCTGTATATGTATCACTTAACCCAAGCCAACTCCAACTCCAACTCCCACCAAGAGTCGTGCTATCCAAGATCTCCTAAACCAAATTACCCCAAAGTACTACGCCTTCCAAGTCAAAGTAGCCCAAAGTACCAAGCCTCCTAAGAAGTAGCCCAAAGTACTAAGCCTCCTAAGAAGTAGCCCAAAGTACCAAGCCTCCCAAGTCGACGTAGCCCAAAGTACTACCCCTTCCAAGCCAATGTAGCCCAAATTGCCAAGCCTCCTGAGCCAATCACCAAAGGCCGCCTAAGCCAACCCGGTCAACTGTGGTGTCACCTGCCAGCCAATCAGCCTTGCCGTCTTGCCGCCAAAAAGTGCCTGCACCTAAGCGCCTCAAGGCAGTTGCTTGATAATGTTTTAATTCTTCCTTTCCACAGAGAGCGATTGTTTCCGTGGCAATGGTCTGAGCGAGTATGAACAGTTTTATACACGCCATTATCATAATTCGCAAGGTTCAGTCAGCCTGGCGGAATACACAGTAGTATAAAGTCAGATCGCATATATTTTGAGGCGCCGTCCCTTCCCTTGAGCCATGTGTCACGTTAGGAGGGCCAGCCGGAGTGGCCAACAATGGAGCCGTTGTGAGCAGCTTGGCCAAGACTCGGTGCTGATGCGCAAACACACACTGCGCACCAAGAAATTCAAGACGGGCAGACGGCGGAGTATATTGAAGATCGACCGAGAAGGAAAATTAGCAAATCTTATCTCCGTGATAAAGTTTGAGTGTACCATAGCGTGTGACGCCAATAGACACATGCTACATTCTAGGGTACATATGTCCGTACACATAAACTCATCGTAAAGTACAGCCTCGTCAGGTGAAGAGACAGGAGTCATTATTATCCTGTAAAAGTATCTAATCTTTTAATTAATGTCTCCTTGATCTTTATTATATTTGTTCAATGTCACACTTTGTAACTTAGAGGTCATTCATTTTCCACTCATGGTTACAGACCCGTTCATGGCTAAAGTAAGAAAGTTATACAACCCTTAAGTAAACCCACCTCCCGAAGCGCATATCTCCAAGAATAAAAACTGAAGCGAGGACAGACGTAACTGCTAATGGGGCGAGATTAATAAAATTTTCCTACTTAGTGTGCACGTCACTCATCCTACCACTGCTGTTTTGCTCGTCTGGCACAACGCTATACCTTACGAAACAAGAATTCCTCATCAATTTGGCAAAGAAAGTCTTTTTGCTAGGGTGTTAGTCACTCCAGCCTCGGCCAAGGTGTGAGTCAACAGACCCACCCATGCCCGACCCACCTAGGAGTCAGCTGTGCCCACTAGCTATGCCTAAACACATCATACCACCATAAGAATTTCCTTACTGCTGTTTTTTCCCCTTATTACAAACGTGACGGCTTGATAACGCTGCAGTAAGCACATCTGCACCCTTAATGTGAATAACTTTATCCCTTTGCGACAACATCTGTTCCCTCGCCTGATGCATCCTGCTTGGCGCGCACCTCGACACACTCAACGCGGAGACTGCACCGTAACCTCGCAAATTAAACCCTCACGAAGCAGCCCTTGATTTAAAAACACCATCAAAAGGTGCACATGTTGAAAAGATATAATTCACCAGAGTTTCCTTAGTTAACATGGGAAGGAGGTGAGCCATAAGACACATCCATAACCTTGAAAATATCAATTAACTTATCCGTGAGGTAATCTTGCCCCCAGGCTGTCTCAGGAGGGCGAGGCGTCCTTGCATTCACCCCACCTGGACCCTACATGTCACTCGAGGGTGCAGCGGCTCATGGCACCAGAATGAAATCCTAACCCAGACCTTAACACACCGACCCACATACCTATGAAGCAATCGTGACACCCGTGGCCATGATACCAAGGCCGCTGGCAACCTAACTCAACACACCAACTCGCTCAGGTTAGACACATGCACTCACGGACAACGATAACGGAAGAATTACTCTTAACTCCGCTGATAAGGCTAAGCCAGTATACTAACGGCTGAGAACACTAGGTAGATTGAAAGAAAACAGTACGTTAAAATCAAAACAGGAACTACCTTACGTGAACCACACACAGATAACGTGAAGGGAGAAACATAAGGAAAATGTTGTCATGGACCTTCGGCGTACAGTGGCGCCAAAATGTAGGTTCGAATCCTATTTATGACTATTTTTTTCTCTTATTTTTCTCTCAATGTTATAGAACTTAGAAATTACACATGTGACCCAGAAAGCCTGCAAGGTGAAGTCTTGAGGTCAAATGACGTACTAGTTCATTATTTTTTATGCAGCAGCAGCAGAACAGGAAAAATAATGATGACAGGTGTTAAAGTAGTAAACTCTAGTATGGCAATGTAATGGTCAATTGAATTCCATGATTGTTTTTAAATTGATGTGGGTCTAAATAAATGCATTAATAATTATGTCCATGTAACTTATTGTGTCACTTCGTTATATATACACAAATACTTTTTTTCTAAATGTCAAAATAGTTATGAAATCCTAAATAGACACTGCATTTCGGTTGACTCGTTTATTTATTTATGTTCAAGATTAAACTTCTCCACCAAAATACTTTCAATATGACTCAGGCTTCAGAGTGAGATCAGGTCATCTAAATATAACAATTTTAGTATACACATTTAAGAGCCTGTTTGACCTTCTCCCTTCAAAGAGCAGCATCTGTTGATATTTTTTTCTTGATTTCATATACTCTCACCCTCTACCTGCCTCTGACTTTAAATATAATACACATCTTTATACTAAAGCTAAGAATATGTTGTCAGACTGTCATCCCCTAACACACACACCCGGCCAAGCCAAGTCAGGTGTTCATCCACTGTTCTTGGACTGGCTGTGACACTAACACTTCAAGTAACAGTTACATACAGTTTGGTGACGAGAAAACACGAGATGAAGCAGAAACACGATACTTTTCTAACGTTTTCACTACCATTGCCTCCAGAGAATGGTTAGATTGGGTGTCCCTCTGGAGAAGATGGTAGTCGTTGAAACGTTGCAGAAAATAAATGCTTTTGTTTCATCCTATATTTTTTTTCTCAACACCAGCGGCACCATATGACTACATTGTTTCGGCACCTTAATAAAAATTAGTCAATCAATATCACCACGAAAGACCAGCAACAGTTGTTAATAACCTGCCCGACTGTGTGTCTCTACATCCCACGACAATGTACAAATATCGTGCTACAGATCCATACTAAAGTAATAAGGTCACAGCTAACACTTTGCTTCTCTTGCTGGTGGAAGAAATGGCATGACAATATATTTTTCAGTAATGACTTGCCTTGACCTAATGGATTGTGTAATCATTTGAGTGATGGCATCTTTTCATCTATTTACCTGTCTACTATGACACTTGTTTATCAATACTTATTCAAGGATATGGCCATGGCAGAAGGTCTACATTCACTCCTATCCAAACATCTCATCACGGCTCACTCACATTCTCACACACTCTCTCTCTCTCTCTCTCTCTCTCATATGGTCCAAAACTCTCTTTTCTGAACTTCTACTGTAACTGGTTTTATACACTTTTGTTTTTTCTACTGGGTTGGATATAACAGTTGTCATATGATATCATTTCTAATAACATGCTATTAAAATCTTTTTGTAAATATATTTTGAATTCTACGACATTTCCTTTATACAGACAGGTGTTTTTTTCTACTTTGCAATTTTTATAGTTTGCAAACAAAAAAAAAACTGTGAATAAATCTGTACATTAAAATGTGACTGAAATATCACCTAACGTAGGCAGTGTAACCATCTGAGACATGGAGGCTTACAAGACGTCTCCTAAATATACGACAACATTTCTTTTTCCATATCTGATTAAATAATCCCCCAGAACTAGGCATCTATAGACCATATAGTTCAGCTTGGGTTAACGAGAGAGTGCTGCCACTCTCACCAAGAAGCTGCCGTGAGCCAGGATTGAACTCACAACCTTAAGGTCATGACCCGACCCCTGTACCACAGAGCCACCCAGCCACCTTGGCATATCTGAGTATCTTATGAATATGCATGAGCATAATAATATAAAAACACAATATACACTGAGTGTTGAGGGCAAGAGACTGGGAACTCTGCCAGTGTGAATTTCAACCAACAACAGGAAACAAGACAAGTTCTAGATATTATTTTGACATTTGGATGCAATTCATAGCAAATGTTTCAGACCATTCTAAGTTACTTTTCTTCTACGTATGGTATTTCCGTTGCAAATGCAGTGTTTGCGAGATTTACCCTAAACCCCCTTTCCTCTCCAACACCTACAGGGTTTACGATAGCTTATTGATTAGGTTAGGTTAGGTTAGGATAAGTTTCGTCTCCTCGCCTAAAAACTCGGGTTCTCGGTGAGTCTTCAGTATCCCATTATTAATAAGGATGTAGAGTAGGATGTATTTTGGAAACGTTTCATTTTCAACGGAAATACCATAAAAGAAAAATATAGTCTAAAACACACAAAAAAGTCTATAATATTGCTATGCATTAGGGACATATGCAAGAAATTTATCAGTTCAAACTTCTTATTTAGTTTTAATCTTTCAAAATGTATTAATACATATATGCTACTTAACATTTATGGGAAAAAACAAGTTGGAAAAAAAATTGTAATACAGTACTTCTTACAGATGTACTGAAAGATGTATAGTGCACAGAATTAATATACTCCACCAAAACTGCAATGCATGTGATATCCTTGACAACATGTGTGTGGGCATGTGTGTGTGTGTGTGTGTGTGTGTGTGTGTGTGTGTGTGTGTGTGTGTGTGTGTGTGTGTGTGTGTGTGTATGTGTGTGTGTGTGTGTGTGTGAAGCATCTTCAGTTTCACTCACAGGACAAAAAGTGTAAGTGCAGCAGATGCATGTGTGAGTTTTTGTCACCATTCTAGACACCGGCCTTGTTGTATGTTTGAATTTACTCTTACTATTTATTGAACACTAGACGACAAAAAATCTTCCACACCCGACATTGTACATACATGTTTATTAACTACTAACATATAGCAAGGAAGAATTATTAGAATTAGAAATTTTTTTTACTTGAATTCAATTGGTAAAAGTACAAAACCAGGCAGCCACCATTAATTAAGTTTATTACGTAAATATTTGAAAATGTCCCATTGGCAGGAATATCAAAGTTGAAGTGTAGATAGTTGTATTAGGAATAGAAGTAGTGCCAAACAGTGGTTAATAATAGCATGAGCTGCATACCTCCTGTGTACCCAAAAAGTATTCACACTGTCACACTGAACAGTTTCAAGAACAATTATGACAATCACTTTTCAGCTAAGTCAATAAGAGATGACCCTTTGACCCTTGCTCCCTAACTTCTTCTCCTATGAATTAAGTAAGCAATATCTGCACCATGCCCAGCTGACTGATCCACCCACACACACACACTCTCTCTCTGGCTAACCTATACACACACACACACACACACACACACTCTCTCTCTGGCTAACCTATACACACACACACACATCTGGCTAACCTACCTCACACACCCTTTTGGCTAACCCACATATACCCACCCACCACAGCTAAAGCCCACACACATCCACCCATCACTACTAATACACACACACACACACACACTCACACACACACACACACACACACACACACACACACACACACACACACACACACACACACACACACACACACACAACCCCCTGTAGCCTGTCACCCGTACGTCAGGCCATCCAACCCCCTCTTCTCATATCATCTCAGCCCACGATTACCACCCACCAACCCACACGAAAGTCTCCCCTTATCACGCCGCTATAACTTAATGCTGCTGCTGCTGCTGCTGTAATATTTCCCTCGTAGCCGGCGTGCAAATACTCTTACTTGGAAGGATGACCTGAAAAGTGAGTGAGAGGGCGCGGTCGGCATAACACAAGCCTGCCTGACTACTACTATTACTATTACTACTTCAGCTCAAGTGTGCCTCTGTTCCCTCTACCCTAACGCCTGTCACTTGAGTGTATGTGTGGGTGTGTTCTTAGGTGTAGTTAGTGCAGTACTCACGCCTGGTCAGTCACAGAGCTCCAGAAACACACACAGATCACTCCTACACGGCACACGACAACACACTGATGTTTCGTTTCGTCTGCTTCTGCCACACACACACACACACACACACACCGTCAGTGGTAAGGCAAGGAAGTGAAACTCAAACATCACCTTCAACCTAACTTTCTTTCCTTCGACCTAGTAGTATGAGGACTTGTATTTTTTTTTCAATGTACTTATTAACTATTCCTTCCTACGGTAAACCTTTGAAAGTTGTCTATGAATTAGCCTATATTGTATCCCATCGGTGTGGTCATGACTTGTTCCCGGATGAAGAGGCATGAGCGGATTGGCTGCAAGTGACTCGTTGTCATGGGAATGGTAGACGCCCTCAAGTTGACACCTCATCCTTGTAACAACTTATTACAGCATAACTCGAGTGTACAAAGGAATTATTATACCGTGAACTGCATATATGTATTTATGTTTGACTGTTTGTATGATAAATAATAAGTTTTATTGAACAATGCGGCAGTGCAGAGCGGCTGCCTGACGGGAGCAGCTTGGCGCGAACATTCAATGACTGCAGCTACACGCCAAACTATATGTTCATTCTATAACTATATTAAGGTGTGCAAATTTGTTTTACTACTACTAATGGAAGCTTAAGGGCTCCTCCAGCTTCTAGGGTATGATTATATCAGTAAAGAAGTCACGCCAGTCTTGTAAATACATCAAACATGACTTTTTTTTCGTGTTTAGCAGAAGATATTTCATGGTTTTGCTTCAGACAAAAACTTGTACATCTAGGAAATCAGTGACAATGTAGCTACCACTGTGTTTGCAGAAAGTACACTGAAACTGAGCGAATATATATTGATATGAGTAGCAATATTTTTTTTTCCATCTATAAAGTGACTGCTAATTTAAGGCATTCCTCTTCCCTTTCCATGTCTTCCTGAAATAACACCAGCCATGAACAAAAAAATAACCTAGGACTGAAGACGAGACAAAAAATATATCATCATCTCTATTGCTCCGTCTAGAAGAAATTATAAAATCCTTGAATACTATTCGAAATAAGATCCAACTTGGCTTCGTCATTACGCAAATAATGAAAATAGCACATGACAAAATGGAAAATAAAAATAATCTCTGTAATGATATATCTAAATGTGTGTAATTCAATAACCTTGCAGGTAGCAATATTATTCCTGATTCTCAGACTACTCGCAACACCATTAATTCCTCACACGAACATAGAGAAACTTATGAGGAATAACCAACAGAAAATGCATCACATTAATCTCGTTTTCTCTGCTTATAGACCTGTACTTACCACGCCGGGTTCACCAAAAGGTATAATTCTGTTCTGCTGAGCCATGTTGAGTTACAGGAGGGCTGGAAAAATGTACAGGGACTTCTTAGTGTTGTGAAAGAGAGATGTGAAGTAACTGGTAACAGAGTACTCTCGTAAGGCTGAGAAACCGTCCTCCTCCCACTTGGCCACTGCACACACTGAATGGCCAACGGAGTATCGTAATTATTTATTTTTAGTCGGAGGACGGTCATCATACAGCCCGGGCCGTATTCGAGGGCAGAAACATTGGTGGGACGCATCTCTATGGCTTAAATAAGTAAGTTGGCGACAAAACCAAACCACGGAAATGTTATGAGTATGAGACAATACTTATATCAATCCCTATAAGATATATCTGACGTAATTCCTGGTCCTGAAACAATACAAAACATATAAATAGAAGCCCGGCTACTCGGCCCAGACTGTGGTGGCCTGTCGCTGCTGTCTTGTGGGCGCGCTTCCAATAACGCCACAAGGCACCTACACCTTCACCTAAACTTTTTTAACCCAAACTTTTGTCCTCCCCAGCAGACCCTCATAAGTTACACCGCCACGAATACCCCAAGAACTACCACCAGTCACCGTCAGTGCATAGTAAAAGTGTAGAGAAATAAGCAGGACATAACATCGTGTAAGTGCCAGCTGCTGACTCTCGGCATCAATTTTTTTTTAGACCGCCGGTGCCTAAGACAGTCTCCACCGCTGGCAGGAGAAAATTAAGTAAACATCAGGTGCATTATGGTCTAATTGAACGTTCATCTCTGCTCCCTGTCAGACTAATGGACACTAGAGTTTCAGTGAGTGGAGGAGGTTGGTGTCTTAAAGGATAATGTTCAGAGCAGAGAATATAAGGTTTCGTGGCTCCTGCTAGGCGACGGTGCGGTGACATTAAGGTGATGTAGGGTTTAATTCATTCATTCATATATTTTTTACTCTCTCTCTCTCTCTCTCTCTCTCTCTCTCTCTCTCTCTCTCTCTCTCTCTCTCTCTCTCTCTCTCTCTCTCTCTCTCTCTCTCTCTCTCGCTGGTATTATAAGCAAACATTCCCCAGAGGAGGCCAAGGAGAAACATGTCAATCTGGCAGAGTCATGGGTGAGGAAAACAGAGGAATGTAGAGGGCGCAGAGGCGTGTATGTAAACATGTCTTGCCTAGAAACACAATGGGTAGAGCCGTAGCCTAGTTAGTCCGAGTTCACTGACCCGCCACACAGGCTCTACCTTGGCATAAACTTCTCTTCCTATAACGATCAAATAAAGCAACACTAAAGGAAAAAAAAAATATATATCTAAGGAGTGTTTTATAATTTACACCTAATGTTGTTTGTTTTTACTTAAGTTATATATATAAGAGAAAGTTATTTATTGTACTACTGCTGTAACTTTTTTGTGTACAAAAATCAAAATTTAGGTCAAATGTTTCAAATATTCAGCAAATAACTATTTTCTTTTATCACGTACAAATAACACAAACTATTTATGTGTTATGCATCTTTCTTCCCTTGTAAGCACTACACAAAGGACATACAAATAAACATTGTACGAATGCTTATAATATTTTGCAAATAGCTCTTTCTTTTCAATGTTCGCAAACTAAAACGTGAAAAGAGAGATGCCAGTGTTGTTATCAGTAAAAGGGAGCGTCAACCCTCCCCCCCTCTCCTCCCCAGTAGCAGCGGCAGACTGAGTAGCGGCGGCAGACTGAGCAAGGCGTGTACTGAGATCGCAAGGCTTAGCTGGGGCCGAGTATAGCCTTGTGTTATGATGCCACGAGGGCTGGGCTGCACCAACCTCTCCTTCATCACCCACTAAACATCAGTAACATGTTTTCAGTTTTTCAACCTTGATAGGGTGTGAACGCGTGGCGTGTGCGTGTGCGTGAGTTTATTGGATGAATAACCTAACCTGTATACAAACACTCAACCATGCTAGAAAATAATAAGTATAAACAAAAATTCCGTTAAGAGGATTCGAACCACGACGCAGGTTTAGAAGAGCATTATCCTTTAGTGTTATGAAGGGATGAGGGAGCGAGTCTGTGGTGGCCGCGGCGGGGCAGGCTTGGAGGGGATGTTGCTAAGCCAGGACTCCGGAAGTGGCGGGCACGTGCGGCGGTGCGGCTCGATAACGTGTCTCTATATAGCGATTATGTAAACTTGCGCTGCTGCCACGTAATAATAGAAGACGATGCTTCTGCTTCAGGAAAAGTCTCATATCATAACTTTGTATATACTTCATAGTAATGTGACACGGTGAGGCACTAACCTTGCAAAATGACTGCTGCAAACAAGGAAGAATGTTCACAACAGTCATTGTATGTAGTAGAACTCCCTCTCTTTACGTCTCTCTTTGTAAGGTACATAAAAATATAGACGTTGCGAGTGTGTGTATGACAACAATTATGGCGTAAAAACAGCTAAGGTCATAAGGTGCCAGTTAAGACGTCATGAGAACAAATTTAATATCATCTTAATTATGTTACTGCGTTTTAGATTTCCGGTGGTCCGTTCCCTCTTATCGGTCACAGATAATCTTGCGAGAACGAGACGCAGCAGCCAGAGAGCCTCGTACGTCACCACCTAAGTAACGGATCCATAATTCACCGAAGTCTTTTACGGTAAGATGAATTTCACGGTTCTTTTCAGCTTCACTGTTTTTATATCGGTAAATAGAAGTGATGTTTAAATTGCCGTCGTTTTTTTCCCCCTCCTCTCAACAGTAGAATGTATCATCAGCTTATGTTATTTGCTGATAAGACTAAAATTTCAGTCCTCTTTACCCCGATAAATTTGAAGGGTGTTACATCTTCTACATTACACTTTTTCCTGATGATTTCTTAGATAAACATGGGAAAAGTGTAACTATAACACCTTCCAAAGTGTAGATTTTGACTTATAGTTTCCAAAAGCACTCTGCCTCAAGGTCATCACAGTGATTGATCTACATTTTAACCACACGGAAGCAAGCAAAGTCTAATGGAAAAGAACCGAAGATAGATGTGGACACTTGCTAATGTCCAAGTCTCTTTAAAGGATAAATAATTGTTCAACTCCATTCTTGCTCATGCCAAGGGAGGAAACGCTTGCCAGGAACAAGTAATTTTTTATACGTTTGTGTCTGAGTGTAAAATTATCCTTTAGTTTCACTTAATCACTTCCGACACAACCGTCAGCCGCCGCCGCCGCCGCCGCCTTCTCCTTCTCCTTCTTATTCTTCCTCTGCTTTATTCATCTTTTATTTCAGGGTTATTTTCAAAAGGCAAATTATTATTATTATTATTATTATTACTATTATCATCATTATTATTATTACTATCAACATTATTCTTTTTATTCATATATTTCTTTTGTACATCTTCCTTTATATTTTATTACTTTTTATGAAGACATTTTTGCAGCCGGAAATGACCATGATGTCTCTTCTTTTAATGTTTTTACTTTGCTTGTGATTGCGTTGGCAGGCAATTGAAAAGTGTGATTTTTTGTTATCTATCTGTATGTATGTATGTATATATGTATGCATGTATGTATATATGTTTGTCTGTCGGTCTGTATGTATGTATGTATGTATGTTTCTTAGCGTTAATAAGCAAAACAAAATAGAAAGAGGAATCTCAGCAACACATTCCTCGTGACATTCATTAATAGTCTTATTATGTATTTTTTTTTCTTTCCCACCCCCTCACACACACACACACACACACACACACACACACACACACACACACACACACACACACACACACACACACACACACACACACACACACACACACACACACACACACACACACACGCACATAGCCTTGAGTCAACTCTTGTGAGCCTTACATACATACGGAAAGAGTTCATCACTGTCAACCGAGGACAAACGTAGATGGGGAGAAAGACTAAAGAGAGAGAAAGAGAGGAGAGGAGGAGAGAGGGAGAGAAAGAGAGTGACGGAAAGAAAGAGGGGGAGGGAGGGAGGGGGGTAAAGCGGTGACGGCAATACTCTATTCTTCAAAGGATATTTATGTCTTTAAACTTTGTCACTGTAAAGTATTTGAGTTTAGTGACGTCAGTGTCCACGTGTGTTAAGCCTAATACAACGTCTGCATACTTATTATTATTATTATTATTATTATTATTATTATTATTATTATTATTACTATTACTATTATTATCATTATTCCCCAGAGGACATTACTTATTTTCCGGATGCTACTCTTTACCACTCTACTTTTGAAAGATGTGATCCCTAATGAGGTCGTAGCGTTTATATGAGGTTCGTTATCACCTTCCTCACACACCTGGCCACACCTCATTACTTCACGCTGCGCTGGTAATGTGCGTTTGGTATATACACTACGATTTAATCTGATGCTTATTTCTCCTGACTTTCTCTTGACTTTCATTTATCAAGTTGTGGTATAATTACATTCTTCAGGTGCGCCGTTCACTCCAAGCTCTATTTATGTTTTTGATCTTGTAGTTGAATTCATTGATTATAACGGGACACTTAAGAGTAAGGAAGCCAACACAATCTTGGCAGTGCTTACACACCCAGCGGCTTCCTGGTTGCTGCTACACAACCAACTTAAACTCCTGCTGAGTAGAAAAAAATATTGAAAAATCCACCTAATATAAAAAAAAGCAAAATATAAGGATAGGATCAAAATTAAGCATATTGTAACTAAGCCTCAAAAATAGAGAATAAAAACTATTATTATACAAAATCCTCGGCTATTAAAACACTTCAAAAAATCAATCTACTTTCTCAAAAATACAGGAAGTAGAAGAATTCAAACACAAAGGGTTGCACAGTCGGTCTAAAAAGTATGGAAAAATAATCTCCAGCCTCAGACCTTCACCATCTGATGAGTGGGGTTGATGCCTTTGACCTCAATTGCATTATAACTGCTCCTAAACTCTTCACCTTAAATTATAATGCAACATAAGCCAGAAATACCAACCCTACGGACCCACATAAGTCAGATGATAAGTTTCCGGCCACAGACACTCTTGCAGACGACTGTACATACATCAAAATGCAACATAAAAGTGACAGCAACCAAAAGGGTGGACAAAAGAGCACGTCTGAAAACAAAGGAGGTACTTACGCTCGGATTGCTCGTCTTGTAGTACTCATCCTTGCTGGTGATCTTGGTCACCTTGTGGGATACTGTTCTTTGCGTGATTTCCAACTCCATTTTTTATTGAGTTATGTGTGTGCTGCGGCTTTCAATTCACTCTGTAAGTCTCTTTAAAGCCTTGCTGGACTTAACGGAAGAGAATTCTCTACGGGGCTCGACCTGAGTTATGTTAAGAGACAACCTGCAAGGACTGTCGGTAAGATTGTGTGTCCCTCTGCCTCGCGAGGACTTGTGGGCACCATTGTGTGTTTGTGTATGCATGTGTAGCGAACGTAACAAACAACGACCGTACGTAGACTGGAGTGAAGAGTGTATCGTGAATGGTGACTCGTGTTGCGTGTGTGAATACTCGTCTGCTGCAAGGAAATGGTGTTCAGATATGACATTGTATGGTTCGTAATGATGTCATGAAAAGGTTGATTTGTGAGTTATATCTTAATTTCCTGTTAAATGGTGATGTGTGCTTGTGGGAAACACTAAAATTTAATAGGAAAAATGAGATGAGAGTTTTGTTTCATAATTTTTTTTCGATGTAGTTGTCAGTGTGATAAAGGATACACTGCGATAACAAATGACAACACATATGCGCAATTACTAGCTGTCTTTGAGTTTTGTAAATAATCGAACTTTTTAGATATCTGAAACTAAATGAAAAATAAAATAAAAACGCTGTGATGATCAGTGTATAAAAACCAACAATATTATAATTATTTTCAACAGTGTGTGTGAGTTATATCATTACGAGACTAAATAGCAGGAAATACTTAGTGAATTAACAGGTAAATAACTATATCCTGCAATGAATAAATCGAGTCTTCGGGGATAACTAGTGACAGTGAGTGAATAATAACTTGATAATTATTGAGTTTAAATGAAAAATAACTGAAGGATTAGTGGTACTGAGTAAAGAATATAACTTAACTGTCTTGAATAGCAGAGATAACAACTATATGGACAGGAAGAGGAAGTGACAGGGAAATTATTGCTTAACACAACAAATCTGCATGAAGTAAAATAACAGTTATATAGAATGTAGAGGAAAATGAGAAGAAAACTAAAGGAAAAGATAAAAAATTAATAAAAAAAAGGAGATTGATAAAAAAATAACAATAGTAAAGAACTAGGGAAGTGCCGTTATAAAGGCTATACTTCCTGATCGACAACGGAACGGAACGGAACGAAACTGAACTGAACTGAATGGAACGGAACGGTAAGGGACGGAACGGACCGGCCAGGGTGTGTGTGGAGGGCATTGAGGACAAACACCTCCGAGGACACTGCCCTTGCGACGCCGGAACACAACTCTTACATAAAAAAAAAACAAAGATATAAAAAGTCATCACAGAGCAAACTATGTATAGTTACGATCCACTGTGAAATGAGTGGGACAGCTTCAGAAAAAAAACAAAAATAAACAAAAAACAAAACAAAAACAAGAATAAACAACGGCAATAAAAGTGTTGAGCTTCTGCCAAAGGGATAAGATTCAAGGGTGAAGGAGATGAGGAAGATGGAGTTGCTAATGATGCTGATGATGATGATAGAGGTGGTGGTGGTGGAGACGTAATAGTGAGGTGGAGATGGTATGTTAATGAGATGGAGACAGGAGGAACATTTGCTATCCTAATTGGCGGCGAATAATGAGGTTAAACTATGCAAGAAAAAAGAATGATTGATGAAGGGAGGAAGTTGAGGATGAAAGATATAGATGAACATCACGAGCGGGCAGGACAGTACGCCAAGGTAACACAAGGTAACATAAGGTAACACTACTACTGACAAATACTTGAGTGGAAGCTGAACCTGTTGGCTTCAGCACCACACTACTAAGGGCGTCGCATGCTTCTCTGCACTAACAAACACGCAGAAATGTCCTACAGCAGAGGCTTACAATCTGCCGGCCACAGCGTGTCTTCCGGGAGGACATGAAGGATTATGAAAATTATGAGTTTGACTGAGTTTTTTTTCTATAGCTCCCTGCATCATACATTAATTATTACTACTAATAATCAAACATATAAGAGTTACATATGATGAGGGTCATGGATAAGGTCATATTTTGGTCAAGAGGTCACGTAAGAGATGTTGGGAATCATATTAATGAACGTATGAGTTTATCTTATTTATCTGTAGACTCATGGATTATATCTCGAAACTTACTGATAAATCATAAATTTCATAACAAAATCAATCAGTAACTCGCGAATTTTATATCTTAGCATGCAGTTATTCAGTAAACTTTCCGTAGCTACGCGTCATGACTAAAACAATTGAACATCACTGAGACAAACACAATCTTTCGTTCTTGAGATACACAACTCTATCCCAGAGTAACACATTGCGGTGGGTATTCCAACAACAAGAGAAGTGACAGTGTTAACTGATGACTCTTTAACCTCTCAATACACCTTTACTTTCAACAAAATTGACGCTCATATGATGTGTTGAGAAAACTCAGCTTTGCGCGAGGAAGTTTAAAAGAGTACCGCGGTAAAAGTCTACGGAGTCTACATGCACGTTTCATTACCGCAAATTGATCTCGAGTCCTGATTGCAAAGACAAATATATTTTTTGATATGTACCTTTAACACTGTCTTATTCACAAGCATATATATTGATCCGTCCCTTGTGATAGGTAACCGAGGAACATAAAACGGACACGAAACACTCTCGTAACATTGGTTAGCATGCGTCCCTAAGCTTGTCATTAACCTCAGAACACTAGGCACCTATGGATACATCTGTGGAAAAGCAATATCTACAGTGCATATCATGAACAATAGCTGTCGTTGACATGCAAGTAATGACAGGAAAGAATCACTCAAAGAATCAACTAAACGGAAATTATACGTTAATGAACTAAAAACAGATGCACGGCACTAGGGTACATAACCAAAGGTCAGCCAACCACTGTAGGTGTGAAAAACAAACGTGCCACACCCATAAAGAAAGAAGAATCAAGAAACACAACGCTGCTACAGATCAGAAGCAAAAATACGCAAGAGAAAAAAATATATAGCTATGGAAATAGAAAAAATCGCTGAAACTTTCGCTTGAAAAAAATAGATAAGAAAAAATGATAAAGTGCTTTAAGAAAAAAGTGAAGCAAAACTTTGAATAACAGAGGCATTGCATTTTGAAGGTCGCAGGTGTTGAGGAGAACCGAATTATCAGTAAAGAGACAGAGTTCAGCCCTTCACACTACTGGGCAGTAAAGGAAGAAGTTGAAGAGGCGAAGAAAACCAAGGAGCAAACTGTAAAAATAAATTGAAAAATATAAATAAACAAATCATAATAATGGTAATCACAGAGCGAGCCGGTCATAGAGTTAACCTGAATTGCAGCTTCAAGCCAA
The DNA here is from genome assembly GCA_029783475.1 of Metacarcinus magister. NCBI lineage: Eukaryota > Metazoa > Arthropoda > Malacostraca > Decapoda > Cancridae > Metacarcinus > Metacarcinus magister. Next base: position 9,110,523 of record JAPQNM010000025.1, read on the forward strand.
ATGAAAGACTGAAGAAGCTAGCAAACGTACCTTGTTGGGTCTCATGTTTGTTATTTTGACTTTTTGAACAATATGTTGTCAGTCCTCTCTATGCTACATACACTGGACCAAAACTATGTGTGTCAGGTGGTGCTGTTGTGACGCCTCAGTACTCGCGTCTTTCTGTTTTGTTTTTCAGTAAAGGTTCATTAAGTTTTCTAGTGGGGGAAGAGCGGTACTCGAGGCGGATCTTGACAGTGTGATTGGCTGCTGGAGTCTGTTAGTTGAGGTCTGGTTGGGGGAATAAGATGGTTCACAATAGGTCTCCACCACTACCTTGACGCTCCTGATTCTTTGGATGAGCGGATGTACAACAATAATGTGTGCGGATTTGTACGATACACACCGAACACTATACATTAAACGTTTATCTGACGGAGACAAACATACGGATCGAGTTTACTTTAAAGGTTCAAACCGTTTCATAACCTTCGGAATGAATAATTACGTGCCGGCGGTGTGCGAGGCGAGCCTAAGCAATGTGCTCCGACCCTGACCTACGGACCACCACCAGCCGCTGGCACTCCACTACTCGCGCCTCGCCTCGACACCTCACCTTCACCGCGATATTTAGGGAAAGATGCAACCCGCACAGGTGACTGAGCTAATGTGAAAAGACTACAACCACCTTGGTATATATATACGTGATACTCGGTTCTGTCTACAAGGGGAGGGAGTCTAGTAGCTACAATCACGTACGACATTGAGTGTAGAACGTAAGAGCATCCATAACCCATGCAGAGGATTAAGTACAAGAGGTGATGGCAAGGATAAAAAGAAAATTATATACAAATACAAAACTCATTTAAAATTATTCATTCTAAAAAAATCCACTTTGGACATCCACATGCTAGAGGGAGCGAGACAACATAACACGAGTGAAAAATTAAGAGTACGAAAAATGAAGAGTACGGAAAATTAAGAGGACGAGTACGAGTATAGAGCGAGGGAGAAAGAGTGGGAGGACATCGCATAGAGACAACCACAACGCTAGTACCTGAACTAAGTACTATGAAGGTAAAAAAAGAAAGGGTGGAGACCAGACAAATGACAGTCACAATGCGCAGCCTGAAGACACATAATTTTGTAGCGTAGTATAGAAAAGCCTTTATTCACGTGCTAAGAAAATGATGCCAGTATATTCCTTACATATACAAACGCTTAAGAAATACAAAAAAATTCACCAAAAACGTGAAAAAAATAGTGAATGAATTACACGGAGTGAATAAGAAGCAGCTAGAGGCGGATTAACAGCCAATGACAGACTAGCGTTTCACAGCCAATAGAAATAGCGCAATTATTTTAAGCCAATCAAAAACGCCGAATCAGAAGCCAAAACGAAAACATAAAAAAAAATACTTGTGTAAGTGTAGGAGGAGAAGGAAAAAAATTAGTAAAAAAAAAAATGTGTTAAGGTTACGACAGATGACAAAAAAATGGCAGGTGTTAAAAAAATGAAGGTAATGAATTTATGAATTTATTTACTTGTTTATTTTCAGAGAGAGCGAGAGCGAGAGCGAGAGAGAGAGAGAGAGAGAGAGAGAGAGAGAGAGAGAGAGAGAGAGAGAGAGAGAGAGAGAGAGAGAGAGAGAGAGAGAGAGAAGAGAGAGAGAGAGATGAAGTATATACAACTTATTTATCTATTCATTAAGATGATTACGATAGCAGCGACGATGACTATGATGATGGTGGTAATGATGATAATAATAAAACTAATATAATAATGATAATGATAATAATAATAAAAATAAAAAATAACAACAATAATAACAATGATAATAAAGTAGTACAGAGATAAGCGTGGTTACAAGAAGCATTTGAAGCCTTGGCGAGAACACAGCTACAAACTACACTATACACACTATACAATGAAGAAGGCAGTGTATGTACTATATCACCTCGGCATTATACACACCTTATACTGAAGCAAACCTCATATCACTATAACCTCAAAGCGAGGCGAGAGTGAACCAGTGAACGCTCTAAGTCACGGAGTTGTCAAAAGATACTAAAATGCGTTGAGTTGAGTTGCGCGGGTTTGCTACAGCGAGGACAGCGTTGTAAGTCACTGCCCTGTCTGCTAGGGCTGTGGCAATGCTGTTAACGACCTAATAAGGGCAAGGGATGTTTATATGGGGGTAAAAAAAATAACTTACAGCCTGTTTGGTCTTATATATAGTTCATCCGGCAAGGGTTGGGGGTGGGAGGGTACGGTGCGTCAGGTTGTTGCACATTGTTGAGAGTATCGCATCACGGTGTGTGAGTGTCGCATGAACGGTACCGGGAAGGTTTGTTCAGCTGTGGAGAGAAGCTTCTGTCCCTCTCGTAGCAGTGGTGAAGCCGCATACCAAGTGATCACTATATAACTATGTATATCAGCCTAGTTTTATGCCAGAAGGGAATTAATGTAAAGGATTTTGAAGTGAATAGTCGCTGAGTCTGACCCGGGAGAAAAAGATGGACGAATTTTGAGGTTGTCTCGGAACCCGGCTTAACGACTGACTCACTGCTTTGTTTGGGCATCTCGTGAACCAGCTTTATTTTGTAACTTGAAGCAGGACAAAGGTTCTCTCCAAGACTGAACACGAGGACTGAAGGTTCTCGAGTACTGGTGAGTAAGGGGAGATGCGTGTACAGCTTAGTAGCCTTTGCAGCCTCACATCTCACTACGTAAGTCATCTTAGTGCGCATGTAAAGGGCAGGAAAGGGACGCTAGGGTGAGCACCATGGCACTGGTTGGGGTACATCCGAGGGAGGGAAGAAAAAACGGTCAACACTGACTAAAAATTCTTCACTTGCAAGTTACGAATATTTTTTTTCCCACATCGTTTCAGCGTTTGTCTTGGGTCCGTTCTCTACCAAAAGGCAGGAGTAAGTTTCCATAAGTGTCAAGAGTGGGAGTTTCTGATCAGCGTCTCTGCAGCAGTTCGGAAACGGAAGTAACAGTAGTTTTTCAAGTCATTTCAGAGTAAAGTGTTTTTGATGTGTTATTCATTTGGGAGTGATGCGACGGACCAGATCATGTCCGGTACACTCCATTACTGCGTGCGGGCCGACGTTCTGAGTCATCGATGCACGCAAACACACATAAATATTCACTGAAACTCTCTTCGCTTGTGTCTTCACTTGACACGCGCACACACCAACACAGACACAAACACGCACTTCTCAAAAGTCAAAACGTCAAAATATCACGGCGAGTCTCCCCGTCGCTCTGCTCGCCGAGAAGGGAATGAACCGCCCAAATCAGATTTTCTTCCTACTCCCACCCACTTTCCTCCCAGCCTTCCACCCTGTCCCCTACCCCCCCCGCCCCCCCCGAACCCAGTCCCCTCCTCCCCCCCAACCCAGTCCCCCAACCCAGCCATAAGTGCCTCACACCCCCTGCACGTGTGGATGGAAATACTCAGCGAAAAAAAAGAAACCCCGGAGTGAGTTTTACGGATGACATGTACTCCAGAATCCAGGTTTAAGTATGGGGACATTACAAGATGGTTTGGGAAGAAAGATTGTTCCGGAGATTAAACATTTGAGGACGTGCCGTTGTGTTAAGGAACGACACATTCCGAAAACGTTAAATCTGAACGAAACCTGTAAAGCTTTGCAGTTGGTTGGGGGTCGCAGTGCCGCTAGTCAAGTTTTGGCTCCACCCTCCGAGCACCTGCGCGCGCACACACCCCAGGTCCCCGCCCAACTTCCTCAGGGAACCCCAATTTTGGTGTTCCGTCTATCGCTGTTGTTGCGTGCTGCCTCGCCGGCTTCCGTAATGATTCCACTCCACATTGAACTGCGAATCATGTCCTTTACGAACACTGACGAAGGATGTTCCAATACGGTGAATGGCTGGGTTTGAGTTTTAGGTGAACGTGTCTAAAGATACCGCAGGCAGGCAACGATTGGAGCTATTTCAGGTCTTCCGTCTTTCTGTGTGTGTGTGTGTGTGTGTGTGTGTGTGTGTGTGTGTGTGTGTGTGTGTGTGTGTGTGTGTGTGTATGTGTGTGTGTGTGTGTGTGTCCCTTTCCGTGTCGTTGCCTTCCATATCCTCCCCGCTGCGCCTCGTGTCCTCACGCGGCATAACACAATCTATTAATACCTCAACACAAACTCTTTTCCTTCCCCTCCAATCCGCCGCTAACAACGCTGCTCACCTCACCTGCGTCTCCACCTTCCTTATTTCTCTCTCATTTTCTCCAACCTCCATCAAGGGAATGTGTCACGTACAAATGCTGAATATACATTAAACCTACTCGAGGATGGTATTTTTTAACCCTTGCCAGGTCAACATCCTCTTATCCTGAAGTATTCATGTTGATTTTACGTGATTTAACACACATTTGTTTACAGCTCGGCAGTATTTCGCTTGGCTCCGGCGCCTCCCCCCTCCCCTTTACATCTCACACTGTATCCAGGTGTGGATGAAGCTGTGCCGCGCCGAGCCTAAAGAATATCTCCGCTTCCTTGAGTTATGTACATTTATCCAAATTTCAAATCATTCACCTAATACAAACATACCTGTAACAACCTTAGTACTGTAAACCCATACAGCTAAATTCCGTTCCTTTAGTTGTTATGGAAGCAGACTGTCACCTCAAATCACGCACCCCTTCGTGATCTCCGAGGTGCCACAGTTAACTTTCTTCAGGTTTTTCCATGTACTCTCACACCTCAGCAACGCGCACCAGACTGTGATCCGTCTACTCGACTCCACTCAAACGAACCTGTGGCTTTGTAGCTTCATAACCACGTATAACCACCGCCTATTGAACTACAAAGACCACCTTGTACTACATCTTATATTACTCGGTTGTATTGATGAAAAGAGGAAACAGGAAGGCTGCTGTAGCCTCGGAAATCACAATGCATGACGCAAATTCCAAATCTAATCAATTTGCATGGCCCGTGTCCCTGGTCCCTGTCACGTGCCAAGGTAAACCGTCGCCAGGTGTTCCCAGGTGGCCGCTGCATGCCTCTCCCTCTCTCCATTTGTCTCCTTGAACACATTATATTATATTATTTCGGAAATGTCGAGAAAAGTGGCGCCGTCCCTTTGGCCAACATAGTGTTTGTCTGTCAAGGATCTCGTTGGTGGAAGTGACGTCAGGTTACTACGCCTCACACTTCCCTTCTTTGTCGGGAATAAAGTTGATTTACGCGACACATCTTCACTCTCCATCCTTGGAATACATTGAAAAGCCAACAAGCAAACTGGAGCAAGAGAAAATATTATACGTTAACCCGCAAAAGCAAACAAATTGAAGGAAGATATACAATTTAATTAATACGCTAGGCCGCGGTGCTAGTCTCCGCTTCCTTTAACCTTGAGATACGAGGCTGACAGTGACAACTAACCACACTTCAGGTACTCTTGGTGATGTAAAAAGAGTACACACGAGGTACACACATAGTTTAGTTTTTTCTTGACTTTTTTTTTATTCACGTGAAGAGAGACAGGCCAAGGACTTACAAATAAAGAGAGAGAGAGAGAGAGAGAGAGAGAGAGAGAGAGAGAGAGAGAGAGAGAGAGAGAGAGAGAGAGAGAGAGAGAGAGAGAGAGAGAGAGAGAGAGAGAGACAATAAACAAGTGGGAGGGGGATGACGGAGATAAACAAAACATTGACTCTAATGCGCAAATCATCCTCAGCTTGAGATCACACAAGCCACGATCCGATCCTTAATTGGCCACAAACCGTTCGTCTATGGAGCTTCACGATGCACGAGACAAACTTGGCATCTGATCCTCCTTCCCTTCCTCCCTGTGACATAAAGAGGTAGTCCTAAAACCCTTTATATTATCGCTGGATCCTTTTTTTGTTTAGTTTATTTATTTTATTTTTTTAAGATCACACTCAAGTTTCTAAAATTCCTTTATTGTTTTTTTAATTTAAACTTTTATTAATTTTTTTTTTCTCGTTTAGTTTTGTAACGTTTGATTTTAATGCCTTACAAAGATTTTCTGATATATATGATGATATTTAGATTCTACTTTAAAGAAGAAGAAGAAGGAAGAGAAGGAGGAGGAGGAGGATGAAGAAAAAATATGAAGAACACGAATAACATAAACAATAATAAGGTCTTCTATAAGTCTCAACCTTCCTCTGTAACATAACATTGTGACGAATCATCTCATTCATATTTGGTGTGTGTGTGTGTGTGTGTGTGTGTGTGTGTGTGTGTGTGTGTGTGTGTGTGTGTGTGTGTGTGTGTGTGTGTGTGTGTGTGCGTGTGCGTGTGTGTGTGTGCGTGTGCGTGTGTATGTGTGTGTAATCGTTATCTAAACACTACCACACACATGATAACTATGATAGTGATAATGATGATAAGTGATAATAACAATAATATTAGTGATAATAATAATAATGATAATAATAATAATAATAATAATAATAATAATAATAATAATGTATAACTTAGAGCTCGTTAACAACTCCTAAGATATATAAAACCCTTTTCAAAGTGCACAGAATATACAACATCTTAACAATTAATCGACTTAATAATGTGCTTTCTACCTTCATAAATTTAACTTTTTTTCTTCATCAACATCCTTACATATAACTCTTGCTACAAGCCGCACTACGAATAATCTGATTTATCAAACATGTTATATAATACTTCAAATTCCTTTAGTTGTAAAAAACTATTAAATATTTCCTAAATAAAAAGAAGTATATATTAATTCTTAGGTCTCACTTTGGTGTTTAGTTTGATTAAAAACAATTTTATGTAATATTTCAAAAGAGTTCAGAATCATTAATTTAGTCGTTGCAATAAACTTTTAAACATTTCATTTACTTAAAAACAAATTATTGATTCTTAAATCTGCCGATCAATCCAATGACAATTTCTTTTTTCTAACTATGAACAATGAATATAACCTTACACTAAGCAACACAATGAATAAATAAATGAATAGATAAAGTAGATAAATGAAAATAAAAATACATATCTTTTTTCAACCTATCTCCCACGACATCTTTGTACCAGTGAATCCTGTAACCAGATTATCCCAGTGTAGTTTATCGTCACTGAACCTTGTAAGTTGACACACCCGACCCTCACACTCAGTTCCCTGTTCCCAAGGGGCTCCAGCGTCCCTCGTGTGTCCTGCCTCTGGTGACATGCTCTTTGTTAGCAAGGAAGAGAATGTTTGGATGATGGCCCAGCAGGTCAGACACACACACACACACACACACACACACACACAATATATGCGCTCTTGTCATTAGTTCAATTCGTCTTTTCCTGTCGTGTGTGTGTGTGTGTGTGTGTGTGTGTTTTCATAAATATTATCTATGTATGACATCGTCGTTGAGAGAGAGAGAGAGAGAGAGAGAGAGAGAGAGAGAGAGAGAGAGAGAGAGAGAGAGAGAGAGAGAGAGAGAGAGAGAGAGAGAGAGAGAGAGAGAGAGAGAGAGAGAGAGAGAGAATCCATGGCAACACAGTAACAAAAAGTAATACAAGCAACACACAAACACACACACACACACACACACATAATAAGCTGATGAATATTAAACAGTGTTCTCAGGCGTTAAAATGCTCTCTCTCTCTCTCTTTATTTCTCTTTCTCTCTCTCTTTCTTTCTCTCTCATTATCTTATCTCTCTTTAACCAGCCATCGTCACGCCTTCCTCTCTACATAGCTTCGTTTCATCCTTTTCGTCAATCAACACGCTATTCTTCTCTCTCTCTCTCTCTCTCTCTCTCTCTCTCTCTCTCTCTCTCTCTCTCTCTCTCTCTCTCTCTCTCTCTCTCTCTCTCTCTCGCACACACACTTTCGTTTCACAAATATTACCTTTTGTCTTCATTTTTTTCGCTTTCCTTACCTCAGTTCTTCCCAAACACCTGGTGAGTGCACGTGTTCCCTTTACCCTCCACACACTGCATGACTGGTGTTACCATTGTGTACCCGCCCACCACTATGGCTGTCCACGTGTGTGTGTGTGTGTGTGCGCGCGCCGCTCTATTGAGTGATATACATAACTTCATATGACGTGGTGTTTACTTTTCTGATCCATGAAACTCACCTATGATTAATTACACACCACAGACGTGATTTGTGTCATCAGAATGTGAACAACATACTTTCTAGGCAAGCATTTTAACAACTTGACGCCTGTAATGCTAGTTGGCGGCGGATTTCCGAGCTATTAACGATGGTTGATTGGCTAAGTAGTTCAATGACTTGTATAGGAGTATCAACGACATCTCGGTACGCCTTTCACTCCCTTGGCAGCGTAAAGGTGTGGAGTCAGTAGTCCTGATGCTGATATCATCCAAGACTTAACAGTACACATAACCGTGACAGCGTACCCTTAAAGTAGTTTTGAGTACTCCTGGGGTACAGTACGTGTGCTCCAGTTGGTGAATCCTTGAAATAATTAAAGGTTTTTATTAACTCATTAACCCTATATTACTCTACTATATCTTCTAGCTGTGTCGTAGCAAAAGAATTATGAGTAATATTTCACCTTCATAATCGTAACTTTCAAGTGTTTCATTGGAGCGTTTAATGAGCACCGCGTTGGGTGGATGAGGTGAGTGGTGTCACCAGCAGCCAAGGGAAGGTGTGTTCCAGCCTCACGTCTCGGTAACACTGTCACTGAGGAAAGGGGAGTCAGGACGCAGGTAGAAAGGTGATTGTTTTGTTTGAAGGTGTATAAACCATGGTGTGTATATATATATATATATATATATATATATATATATATATATATATATATATATATATATATATATATATATATATACACACATATACATATATAATAATAATAATAATAATAATAATAATAATAATAATAATAATAATAATTATTATTATTATTATTATTATCATTATTATATCTCGCATGCTCTTCCTCTTTCTTTTTTCCTATAAGAACGTAAATCCAGGTAAATAATCACCTTTGCACTCAGCACCTGAAGGGAAAATCTCATAATTATATACTACAACTCATGAAAAAAGTGAATGTAATGATACGCATCGAGTTGTTTGTTCTCTTAATGTGACGTTTGGTGACTTGCGACGCCTTTCAGAACACTACATTTTGGGCCAGATAAACACTATCTTGTCCCGCACAAAGCCAACCAGAAAGCCAGCCAACCACCCAACCAACCAGCCAACCAGCCAGTCAGGCAAGCAGTTAGCCAGCCAAGCAACTTACTAACCAACCAAACAGCCAGAAAGCCAGCTAGCCAGTCAGACAACCAGCCAGCCAGCTCGCCATCTATCCAACCAACACCCAACCAGCCAGCCAGCCATCTATCCAACCATTGAAGGAAGGGAATGGATGAACTCTGCACTCTTAAGAATTGCTATAAGCTTTGAGTTCCCCAATACGAGAGGAAAATCTAAACTCCCTATTACAATGACAAACGAAGCTCCTGTGCACAGACCGTTAATTAAACTGATTCAATTTGAAAGCTAAAATAAGAAATTTCTGTTGACTGTCGAAAAAAATGGTCTCGTTCAGAAATTCGAAAAAAAAAAAATGTTAGGAGTTCAGCAGCGATTCTCCAAACCACTAATTTCTTTGTCTCGTTTGAGAATAAAATAAAACACAAATGTAGTAGTTCTGCAGAACACTATAGGTTATGTTTGTCCCGCTTAGCAATATAAAAAAAAGTCCAAATGTTAGGAGTTCTGCAGCGATTATCCAGGATCTCTTTGTTCCTTTCAAAAATAAAAGAAAGAAAATGTTTTACAATTTTGGCAGACAACTATAGTCTCTCTTTGTCTCGTTCAGAAATAAGAGAAAGCACAAATGTTAAGAATTCTGCAGCGATTCTCCAGTAATTATGTAATGTCTGACATGAGTCAATTGACAAAATACCATTAAGCAATGTACTGTACCAGGCATATGACCGGACAGTGACTTGGAGAGAAATCAATGTCAAAATAAATACACAATCATATATCATTATCTAAATTAACATTACCTAAATATGCATCACGAATACAATACACAACCATATGATCATAACGAAAATCACTTAGTAATCATCAACTCAACTTGCAATACATAATAAGCACTAACAAGACCTAGGAAGCGCACCGCAATCTCCACCAACACCACAACCACAGTACAATCACCTCCAATCCTTCTGTCATCACACAAATACTTCATACAACAAATAAGTGCCACACATTGAAGGTCCTTGGGTATAACATCATCACATAACCAATAACGACACAACCTTACAATCCTTACCAGCATTAGGGATCCAACAAGGGCGCAGCGC
>JAPQNM010000025.1:9125805-9223305 GCA_029783475.1 Metacarcinus magister
TACTTATGGCAGTTGCCAAGTTTGAGTTTTCCTTGTTCTGCTGCTGCTGCTGCTGCTTGAAAACTTTGAAAGAGTGCGGCTATTTGTCCTCAATACTTAGCCACCTCAGTTTACTTAAGGTTTATTTGATATCTGAGGTTCATAATGTTGTCCGACCACACTATAAATAGAGCTTTTTCGAACCAACGTTTGAGAACCACTGTACGCAGCAAGTCTACATGATCATTTTCCCTTTTCTTTCTTTAACACTGTAATGTTTTAGGCACACACGATTTCTTTCGGTAATATATTCTACTGATTTGTTGCCCTGTCTGGATATCTTTGTTTAATCTACTATGTGCGTCACCGTACGTCACCTACACACGCTAGGAGGCAAGGCGGAGGGAGGAGGGGGAGGCCCATTCCCTTCCATCATAGACACACCTTTGCATCTACTGAGCCTCAGCTGTCACCTGTACCAGCGTCTTCAAACACGCCATTCCCTTTCATGTTTATAAATGAGTAATAAGAATCTTATATAGATGCACCGAAGCCATCAAATAATAATAGTTAATCCATTATGTTACAACAACGGTTCAAAGAAAGATAGAAAAAAATAAACTATGGGTAGTCAAGATTCACACAGGGGAAGGAAATACAAAGTGAATTAGTGCTAATGTCGCATGGGATTCCAGTCAACATAATTTCCTTCCATCCTCAATAGACCTTCCTCAAAACTCACTCTAACATTCTGGTACCATAAAGCAAAAATGTTTCCTTCTCCTTCCGAGTAGTTTAATTCGCACTCTTCACTGTAAATATTCAGGTGAGTGTTATTTACATGCACGGGAACAAGTGTAAGCAGCAGTCTTCACAAGCCTAATGAAGACGCAGCTCCAAATAGTGATCTTGTAAATATTTATGTGGACCTGCATTCCATCTGTCTGGCTGCAAACAAACATTGACTCCCTTTATAGCTTTCCAACATACAAGTGATGATGGATATGATGTCTTATATAGTTGTATTGCCATAGATTCATATATTACTTAAGTCATAACTTTTAAACATCCCATTTTTTTTTTTACTTGGATCTGAAGCTGAAGTTATGAGGGAACAACAATGCTTTCACATCCCACACTTTCATAGCTTTGTAAACTTTCTTTCGTAGCTACAAAAACTTAATCAAAGAAAAATAAATCAAAATTCACTCGCTAATGACAGACTATTCTCATTGCTTGAAAGTTATGATGAAAGTTGTCTGTATAGTTTTACTGACATAAGTTTATGATTAAGGTTACAGCCACCATCCAGTTATGTAATATATACGTATTATAGGCATCTAAAAACACAAATAACATTTACACAAAAGACCTTTATTATTAAATATAGTCAGACAAATATTTATGATGATTTTTACCATGAAAATTAGTATATGACCTTTTCAATGTGTTCTAAGATGCATAGTATGTAGTTTATAATCCAGTGAATATTTATCATCTGTTCATAAATTGCACCTTAAGGATTTACACTTCAAAGAGGGATTTTGTAGTTGCAATTTAGCTTCAGTGAAATTTTAATGACTGTTACCTAATTGAGTTTTTGCTGGCCTTTAAGAAACTCTGAACTCCAAAATCTTAACTTTGACACTGATTAAATTGTTTACAATAATCAGGTACAAGGAATTTCATATCCAGCAACATAGCACTGCAAAACTTCATGAATTATGAATCCATTATCCATAATACTATGAAGGTATTAGGTTCAAGCTCAAAGCTCACCTACATACAGAGGTAACAGTAGTAGTATCTGCATCACACAGACACACACATCGCATGCACCAAACTTCCATAGATGGCTAGCAAATAATTTCCTCAAATCCTGATAATAAGGACTTGTATAAAGCACCAATAGAAACCATGCCCATGCTTAACACTTATACTAGTATTCCCTTTAATTTGTGTACAAACAATTGATTATAATGCACGAAACTGCACAAAGAGAGAGAGAGAGAGAGAGAGAGAGAGAGAGAGAGAGAGAGAGAGAGAGAGAGAGAGAGAGAGAGAGAGAGAGAGAGAGAGAGAGAGAGAGAGAGAGAGAGAGAGAGAGAATCCTCCTTTGTGAATACTGAACTGAAATACCTTTTTCCCATCTGAACCTTAAAATCTAGAATCTCCATAATTCAATTATTTCCACTTTAATTAAAAAAGAATGATGAATATATCAATGATGTACATTTTACTACAAAGAACAACTCATTGTATTACACACGTATAAGTATTACACACCATTGGAGGGGAACTTCTTTCTTTAGAGAGCAAAGTGTTTCAATGTGGAGGGAAGACCTTCAATAAAAATTATGTTTTCCACTACAGTAAATGAGGTGATGATAATAGTTATAAAAGGTGCACTTAGGAGAGCACAAGTTGACGTTGATATTTGACATTAACCTTTGAAAAAATTAATGGAATGGATACTTTGTGTAGGGGGTGTTCTTGGTGAAGTTTTGGGAAGTTGTAGTGCATTTTCAAAGTGTAAAGAACTTTTTTTTTTAAATGTTGTAGGTTGGTTGGGCGGCCAGGTTCATGCTGGTCACGCCCAAGGTGGCGCCCAAAATAACATCCAATATGAACACTAATGGCAACGTTTAAGTGTGTGTGTATATAATTACTAAAGTAATTTCCTGTATGAGATAATAAATTGTAAATAGGAATTATATAGATTCCCATAATTTGAAAAATCTAGTGAATAGAGCAGCATCAACATAATAAAAAAACTGTGGGACACTTACAATTCAAAATACCAACCTTACATGGAATAATTATTTGCAAACAATCACTACTACAAACCCAAGTGAAATTATCATACTAATGAATAAACAATAACAAACATCACATCTATAGAGAAATGTTCTAGTAACCCAACAAGTAATGGAGTGGCAGCCAGAGTAATCAATGTTAGTGGTGCTTTTTGATAGTTACAAAACACCATTGATCTGCTCACATATCAGAAGTGTGGCAGTACCCTGGCAGGTCCTACCATGTACTGCCACCCTAACTACCAGCTGCATCCAAATTTTTTTCTTTTTAAAGTTTTTTAACACAATTCTTATCTAGAATTGAAGTTGCAACACAATTCTTATCTATTCCAGAGGACTAGTAATTATATCACTATACTGTGCTTGCTTCTAACATATTACCATATCTTAAGATCATTTTGGTAACTGATCACTTTTCCAGTTTTGACTCAATCAGTTACATATACTGTATATATCATCATTGATAATGATTTCCTGAAGTCCACAACCTTTTTCCGATCATTATCTTTTCCATGCTTAAAAATTATCCCTTAAAATATTATGTATGTCTCTCTGATCCATAAGACAAACATAAACTTTAAAAAAAATAAAGAAAGCACTTCATTACACAAGATTCATAAAACAAATGCCTAAAACCTTAAAACACATCCACATAAAGTGTAATAACCTGACTTTCATTTTTTTTAAAAACATTATTGCACAAGACAAAGTTGTGCTTTATTCCTGAACACAGCTTTTTCAAGATCAGATAAATATAATATAGTATACTGTGAAAAACTGAAAAAATGTACCTTTGTGATATTTTACCAAAATTTAAAGAATATAGGATGTAAGCAATATCTTAACATATTAATCAACTGTAATATTAAAATAATCATTAAAACTGATGAGCTGTATATAGTAGTTTAAAGGAGAAAAGTGTACTGTCGTAATATATTCAGTCAAAATACTTTCTGCTCTAAAGGCTAAAAGTATTATACATTAACCTGGCTAAAGATAGCAATGCATTTAATACTAGTAATAAAACATATACATCCTTATATACACCATAATTAAAATATACATTTTCATGACTTAACTAATAGCTCACTTATCAAGCAAGGATGAATTGGTGGAATTTGAAGGCCACTCCCACTCCCTAGGCGATGACCAGAGGCTCATCATCAGAAAACCCTCGTATCATTGGAGAGTCATCATCTTCATCTGCAGGACAAGGAAAAGGAAAAGGGAAGGTAAGGTAAGTTTACAAACTGTAAGTGCGGAGTTCAAATGTACTACACTTGGGACAGAATGAATCTGTAAAGTGATCAGGACAGATAGATTGCATTAGCTTGGAAATATGGGGATTAAGGATTAAAATCAAAGGATGCAACATGTTCAATATTATGTAAATGATATAATGCCAAGAGATATAATTAAGACACCACCACAGGGTGAGGTCCTGAGAAGAAGTCTTAACAATAAAAGACAGAAGATAAGATAGTAGTAGTAGTAGTAGTAGTAGTAATACATAGTAATACTAGTAGCAGCAGCAGTATTTGTAACTTTAAACTAAGAATAAGTATAATTTCTCACCTAGATTATTATCGGTTGTAATGAGTGTGGTGCCTTGAGAGCTGTCATAGTGGGTATTGGTGAAGCTGATGATGGAGCGAGCCAGACGCCTGTGTCTGACCGCCAAAATACCCACCACCACAATGAGTGCAACCATCACTAGGAACACTGATACACCCACACCCACTGCACTGCCTTGGGAAATAACCAATTCATTGTCTGTAAAGGAAAAAGTAGTATGATAAAACACAATATATCTCTCACTCTACACACACACACACACACACACACACACACACACTACCTTTTCACTGCATCTTAGTCCTGTAGCATCGCTCTATTTATACCTAAGCAGGACTACATCTGATACCTGTTCCTTGTCCTCTGATCATTTCACTTTCTTCTTAAACAGCATTTACTTTTTAACTGAAATCTAACTCTTTGTTTTTATTTTCTATTTCTTTCCTCTTGAATTCTACCAACCATTCATTATATGTCTCCTTCACTTCATCACTTCATTCACTGCTTTCATCCTTCCACCATCTAACTTCCTCAAACCAGACACTTTCCTTATTGGTATTAATACTTGAAAAATATAGTCAGACCAAAATAATAGTGTTACCAATTTGTTTCTCGAAGCTGATGTGTTGTGACCATTGTGATGTGTATCCATCAGCATCCTTGAGTGCAGCAGCAACATGGTAGATGGTGCCGGGGTCAAGGGTAGTGAGCACCAAGGGAGGCTTACTGCACTCATGGGCCACAGCATCTGTCATGTTCATGTCCTTTGACACATAAACAACATACGTGTAACTGAGGGAAAAAAAAAAGGTCATTTGTAAATACAACAAACCTAAACCATTATCAAATGGATATGTTAAAATAAAATGGTTATAACTTTAAAATCCTTCAAGATCCTCATATATATATCCTTATACGTATATATGTATATATATATATATATATATATATATATATATATATATATATATATATATATATATATATATATATATAACTTTAACAGCATTCGCACTTTAATATCAGGGAAGCGAGGATGGTAATGATGAAAATTGGGAATATAAACTTACTTTTTAGATGCAATTTCCTTTGGAAGTGCTGGACTATTCTGCCATGAAACAGAAACATTGATGGGGTTATAGGTGAGTTCATATGGTGATGGAATCTGAGGACCATTGCAAAGGACAGGGTGACTCAACACAGCACCATCAACAGCCGTCCTCACTTGAACCGAGTACCGGCCACCCCAGTGAACAATAACATAGTGGTCTTGGGTGAAGTTCTTCCGACTCAACAGTTGATAAGATGATGTAACATTCTTGGTGGTTTCTGTCACAAAAAGCTGCCAGGTGAAAGAAAAGATTAACATTATGATATATTAGTTATTCTTAAGTTTATTCCATTCAGCCTCATTCTACACTGGTTCTGGTTATCAATTCTTATTGTACATGGATTTGAAAATACAATCACTAAAATTTATATTCTAAAATACCTTCATTTTGATTTTACCCAATTAATTAAAAATTTTATTTACCCACTAACAGAACTTAATTACTTTAATTTTTCTTTTTTATATTTTTCACTTGCTGTTAACAACAAATTGTCATCTGCAATTTCCTATAAATAATCAATACCTTAAAGAAAATGTCAAAACAAATACATAACTTTAGTGGCTCACCAGTTGTGACTTTGAAACAAAAGAGCAACAGATCAGCTTTACTTTGGCATGAAACATTTGGTTGAGTTTATTAATGGTACAAGTCCTTACCATATACTGCTGATCATCGACACCACCTTGGGGGCAGGACACCTCCCACGTTATCATCATCATGGTAATGTTCTTCAGTCTGGCTTGCAGGTTCTTGGGAGGAGCTTTGGCATCAGCACCAGTCAGAATCTATAGAAGAACCATAATATACACCACTGTATACACGTTTTATGCATTCATCAATCTATCTTCCGACCTGGCTTATATCCCCCTTAAAGTGTGGGTAACCAAGACAAGGTGATTAGTGTTCAGGGAGACATTACTCTTCCCTTCCCCTTTACACATTATCTTTTAATAGGAGAGAATACAGAGGAGGGGCTTCCCAGGACCCTCGCTCTGCCCTTTTTGTTCGCCTTTAATCATCTGCATGGAATACTGTGGTAGTATTCTTGGAGCCCCACCACAGGGCATACTTTGTCAAATTATGTTCGTAAAGCAATATAGAAAGGAAGCCATCTTAAATAGTAATATTTTGATTATTTCCACTGGTGGTCTTTCATCAAATACTGTTTAAGAATATCAAAAGACAAACAAAGATATACAAAAAATAACCTGACCTGTTTTTCTGCCACTGGACCAATTCCAATGGGTTTTCCAACCATTACTGCCACATGATAAGCCTCACAAGCATCCAGTCCTCTAATGGTGAAGGTTGTGTTAGATGTTGTGTTGAGGTGGGTGCCGTGCTTCAACTCATTGGGACTCTTGCCCCAGATGATGCGATAAATCCATGAAACCTGACATCAATACAAACAAAACACCAACTTGAAGGATATGCAAATTTGAGAATAATTTTTGTCAAGGATTTTCTTAAAGACTGGTTTCCTTTTCTAAGTATTTGCAACTCATATAGTTTGATATAGGAAACAATAATTCCTTAACCAGACTTTGTAGATTGCTTAAGTCTGAGAAAGGAAACCTATACTAAACAAAAATACTTGGAAAAATTGCAGTATTTCTAACCATCTTATGTTCACGAATGTTGTATATTATTAGTCATTAAATTAATATCCAAATTTTCCCAACCTTTTGTGATTTATAGGAAGGTTCAATCCATGAGAGCTTGACAGTAGTGCCTTCCATGGTAACAACAGCCTGAAGAGACTCTACGGGCAGCAATTTCTTACCCAGGGTGGTGACCTGAATTCTTTTCTCAGGGCCTAAGATATGGCCCTTGTAAGACCTCACACAGAAGTTGTACCTCAACCCTGGTGCTAATCCCGTCACTGAAAAAAAAGAAAAAAAAGATTAATCTATTTAATTAATCTATTTATTTATCATCTACAAGTGGTGTTAAGAGAAAAATAGAGCAAACACCAGAAGCACAGTCATCTGATGTTGGGTTGGAAGGTGCTTCACCTTCCAACCAATAAAACCTTCTCCCTCCTTCCTCCTCACCACCTTCCACACACACAATCACAACTCTTCACTAAGATAAATGCATTTATTTTCATGTTAGTGCATTTGTTTCTTGTTTTTTTGTTATTACTTAATATTTATGTCATTAAATCATCTTATTTCACCTTGAATCATATATATTTGCAATTAAAAGTGTCTTGATGATGGGGTTTTTGGGGTCCAGAAATGGATTAATTTACTTTTCATTATTTCTTATGGGGAAAATAGTTTCCAAATCTGAATTTTCCCCAATTCAAACAGCCGCCAGAACGGATTAAATTTGGAATTTGAGGTTCCACTGTATGTATATATATATATATATATATATATATATATATATATATATATATATATATATATATATATATATATATATATATATATTTGACGTAAGCGATTCAGAGCAGGAAGATCATATGTCACAAAGTTATTAAGTTTATTTTTACTCAAGTAATAGATAACAAAAGAAAGAGATGGATGAAAGGATTGCATATACTTAAACTTAAAAAAGGCATTTGATAAGGTTACTCACGGGAGATTACTATGGAATTTGGAATACATCAGAGGAACATTAAAAAATTAGATGGAAGACTATCTGAAAGGAAGGGAAACGAGAAAAGTGGTAAAGAATGAAAACTCAGAATGGATGGAAGTAAAAAGTGGAATACCATAGTGATCACTTTAGACACTTACCTTGCATGGATGACTCTGATGTTTTGTTTTTAACATCTCCCATAAGATAACCATTTTCAGGTTGATCATGACTCACTATGTAGCCGTCAATTCCCTCCACAGTGTTCCAAGTCAAAGTGACATTTGATGAGGAAACGTTTCTCATAGTGACTCTTAGTTCATAGTCAACATTAGTTGTGTGGAATTGCACATGATTGCTCGGCTCACTCATGTACTTATCGTTTTGTGCAGTTACCTGAAACATTATTTTGAAGGCATGAGTTCACATACTACAGGTATAAAAATAACATTACATGAATTATTACATTATTCCTATGCAATAATATTTACTTACCCATACAGATACATTATGAGACAACAACGACATGGGGATCGTGACATTAAGTATATTTCCCGGTGAATGGGCTTCTTCATGTAGCGGTGACCTCACAAATCTGAAGGGGGGAAAATTAAGGTCAGTGGATAACGTCACTCAAAGTACAAAGTTCTCAAGAGAGCTTGGCAAATTACACACACACACACACACACACACATGGGTGGCTAGTGGTGTACTTACATGTGGTAGGTTCTGATAGGACCATTAGGTGTGGAAGGAGGGTTCCAGCTCACTCTCATCATATCCATTTCTCTCTCCACTTTAACACCTTCAGGTGGACTTGGTTCTGGAGCAAAATTTGTATTAGGCTTCAACCACAAACTTCATATTTGAAATGCTTATATAGATTCCACTTTCTGCCAACTTAACAGCAATCTAATATACATGTAAAATGACTTACAACTATGATACACATAATTCTGACAATCTTCATGACAGTAGCACTTTCAACCTTTTTCTGCCTGTCAGGGAACATTTTGGTGCCGGGCATGTAGTTGAAGGCTTGTTGAATTATGTCCAAACCACCTCAATACATTTTCCTCTGCTCAACCAACCAACTTTCTCATATTACCTTTTCTCTGCACCTCCTCATTCCCCATTAGGTCTATATGTGTTACTCTACTCTACTCATCTCCATTACATTTCATATCTTCTCTGCTACTGCCACACTCCACGTTTCACACTCCCCTTCCATATACTGCAGTTGGCACACTTATCCCTTCATACAACCTTCCCTTCACATTCATTTCCATTGCACTACAACTAAACATATTCTCAAGTCCTTCCAAAATCTTTCCTACATCACTGGTCTTTTACTTTACTTGTCTCTCTCTATTCTTCCATCTACAGTAACCTTAGATAATAAATATTCTAATAATTCCAACTCCTCGAGCAGCACGTAGGCAAGCTTTAAGGAGAAGGAGGCAGCATCTCCTCCCTAGAGAAGATCATACACCATTATATGTGAATTATATATAAGTTCACGAATGTTCATCTAAAAATGCACTTTAATATCCTTCGTTACAATATACAGTCATGATCTTTTCTCTTCTGGCTTCTGAGTGTTATGAATGTTCCCACTTACTGCCTTGCTGTGTGCGGACATCCTGAGGTTTGATGGGAGGGAATATATGTGTTCCGTTCTTCTCCTTAATGTACACCTTCAAAATGTACGAGGTAAAGGGAGTTAAATCATGTACTTCATATGACTGTAAAAAAAAGTGGTACGGATTAGATAATGGAGTTGCTTTTTTTTTTTTTATTAAGACTGAAAAAATGTACACAAACAAATTTTAGTGCACATATTTTTTGTGTGATATATGTGATAAGTGGGTAGATATTCAATTAAAATACCCGCCACTAAGAAATGTGTTATAGCAATGGAATACCCTGACCTAACACACTTAGAATCTGGTGAAGTATTGTGATGGTTTTTAGTGTAATGAAAGGCTCGTAAGGTGACAGGCAAGGTGATTCAAGACACAACAATACATAAAGACAGTCATCTCATTTTTCTTGTCTGACAATACACTTCATAATAGAGCAACACAATAATACATTGAGCCAATCATGTCACTGTTTTTTTTCAGATTATTCATCACATGTTAATTTGTTCCTATCCATACACTACACTGCTGCACATTCCCTCTCAACCTCCTATTCCTCCTCTCTCTCAAGTATTCCAACACTATGCATAACTATTTCATACGCTGATCTTCCTCTCACACTCACAGCACCCATTCCCTATTATAATTTGGTGGTCGTATAAGTAATGACAATGATAGTTTTCACGGGTAATACAATAAATAAAATAAAACCCTCACCGTGTTTGATGTCCAAGTCGTGTTGATCCATGTTAGCATCTCTCCCGGAGTTGTCTTTTTGATGTAGGACAACAAGTACTCCAGGTTGTCGGGTGGAGTGGCGAGGTCATTGACTTTCCACTCCACAGCTATGGACACATTGGTGCTCCTCACTACGTATTCGGTGATAGAATACACCTGGAAAAGTTTGTACTAAATTAAAACATACCAATAAAGCCAACTTTTTATTTTTATTTTTTTATCTATGTACAGGGGGATTCTGGAGAGAGAGAGAGAGAGAGAGAGAGAGAGAGAGAGAGAGAGAGAGGATGAAGTGCTTAGGTAATTTTCAGCCATATTGTTGTGATAGTACAATGTGTAATTCTGCAGTTTCCATGTGACAATAGATTCAATTCACATTAGTTAAATTGGAAATACAGCCCTATAGATGTTTTCAAATTGACCTAAACACTGACAACTACATCACCATAGGCTAATGAACCCTAATGAAAGGAGTGGTAAAGTTAATTATTACCATCTTAGTCTACCTTACTCAGACACCTGTTATGGGTAATTCTCTCCATTGGATTGGTGTGGAAGCAGAGTGACTTGTGCATATCTATCTATATACCTTGTCCTCACCCACTACACTTTTCTCCCCTCCTTCTCTCTACCTTCCTCATACACTCCAACACTAAGTCCTACAGTTCTACAAAAGGTCAGGGATAAAATACTACTGTAACCTCTATTTCACCCATTATCTCCAGCAGTCAAATCATGTGAAGGTGTTGTTTGCCACCATCTCCAACTCTCTGCAAGTCATTATTTACCCCAAAACTAGCTAATAACACACTTAGGAACTCCGTCAAGGCGGTGGTCAGAGTGGATGAGTCTCCATTAGTTCCTGTCCTTACATTTCACTCTTGTACACTTCATCCTCATTAACCTGTCATTCACTCGTCCTCCTTGTCAGGTATTCCAACACTGTCTTCCCATCACACCCACATGTACTCTACTCCTTTGTATATCCTCCTTGCCCTTGTTACCCTTGAAGTCTTGGTTGTCATAGGTTCACTGTATCAACTGCAACCCTTGTGAGTGAGATGCATGTCAAGATAAAGATAGAAGACTGGTAATATCAACAAAAATGTACGAGCTTCTTACTGAGTGACTATGGTGTCCTGTTGCCATCTAAGAGGAAATGGGTGAAAGTATGCTGATTAACATTCCTGTATATTTGGACGAAGTGTTTCAGGTTAAGAAGTACATTTAATATCTCATTCAGGATGATTACTGCGTGACCACTGCTACCATTACCTACCTTGTTATCATCAGTGGTACAGTTTTGTTCATCTGACAGGTCCATGCAGTCATGAGTACCATCACACTTCTTGAACAGAGACAGGCAAGCTCCGCCATCACACATAAGGTAACCATCAAGACAGGAGTAAGTAGGGAGCCTCACTGAGCTGCATCCTTCCTCATCAGAACTGGGAGCATGTTGTCAAGATTAGGAGGCAGGAATAAGGAGGGCAGATTAGGAGGTGATAGAGGTAAGGATGGAGAACAATAAGGAAGGAATGGGGAAGGGAGGATGGGGAGAGGAGGGTGGGTATGAAAGGCTTACATATCACCTGTTGTAAGATATAGTATAAAATCTGTCTTCACTTGTCTGCTTCCAATACATGAATATTTGTAAGACCTGCATTTTGTATTTGTAAAGGTGTATTTCATCAGTTTGTATTGAGTCCCATAATTCCGGCTTTACTTTGATGTTTGTGTAATAACCTTATATACAAATAGTGATAAGAGAGGAGGTATAGACTCACCCATCAGCACAGTCATCATGGCCGTCACAAATAAGTGCACTGGGAATACATCCACTAGACTGCCGACACTGGTATTCACTGAGGGCAGCACATGTTTCCACTTGAGGACAGTTCATTTCATCCTCACTTCCTGGACAGTCATGATCCTTGTCACACACCCAAGTCTCCCAAATGCAAGCTCCCGTCCTGCACTGAAACTGGTTCTGAAACAAAGAGCCGCTGATCAGATGGAACAACTCTTAAACATGGTGACAAGCGGGATTTTTTTTTTTTTACGTATTTTTGTTGTCCCTTACCTTCTTGTCCCTAACCTTCTGTAGTATGATAAAAACACTAATTTTCTGTAGTATGATAAAAAAACACTAACCTTCTGACAAGTGTGTGTAATGGTTGTGGTGTCTGGTTTCTGTGTTGTGCTGTTGCCGTGAGAGCCGTGGCCAGGACATCCATCTTCATCCGAGGCATCACCACAGTCATCCAAGTCATCACACCTCCACCAGAAGGGGATGCAGTGACTGTTATCACAGCGGAACATAAGCTCGGAGCACTGTTTTTCTGTGACGGAAGGTGGAGGGATCGGGGTGGTGGTGGTGAAGGTACAGTTCATTTCATCTGATCCGTCGTCACAGTCATTCTCTCCGTCACATTGCCAATTCCTAGAAAAAATAATAGGAAAAATAAATAAATAAATAAACAAATAAATAATTATTCCTCCATCACATCACCACACACATGATTGATAAAGACAGAAACACGAAACAAATGCATTACTATTATATATTTTCATGTCGTCAGTATTGTTTAACCTGCTCATGTAATATTACGGATTACACCTTTTGTGACATGTATTATGTGATTTTCTATTTGCTTCATTTCCCTGCAGTCTAATATCCTTTTAATAAGTAGTCTTTTTTTTCTTGTGATCAACTTTAAATCAAAATCCTCAACTACAAATGAAAACTGTGATTAGTAAAATAAAGCTTTACATTACCTGAATATACACTTGTTTACTCTGTGTGTACAAGCAAACTGCCAAGCCGGGCATGAGAAGGACTGACAATCCTCCTCGTCTGAGTTGTCATGACAGTCACGGTCACCATCACAATGCCAAGACTCAGGGATGCAACGCTTGTCTTGACACATGAACTCAGTACCTTGGGAGAAGAAGAAGAAAGAAAAAAAAATAGATTAAATAAATAAAATAAAATAAAATAAAATAAAATAATCATGAGTAATGCTAAGTAAATCAAAATTATTCATTTAATCTAATATAATCTACACAAATGCCCATTCCTTGGAATTCCCTCAAGAGCGTGGCCATGACATAAAAATGTTAATTTGTTTATGTCCATACACTCCCCTCTTACACACTTCATCACACTGTAGTAACACACACACACACATGCACATAAAAAAAAATAAATAAATAAATAAAATAAATAAATAAATGAATAATAATAAATAAATAAAGATAAATAAATTAATATATATATATATATATATATATATATATATATATATATATATATATATATATATATATATATATATATATATATATATATATATATATATATATACAGTAAAACCTCAATATAACGAACCAATTGGGGCGGGGGGTCTGACGTTATATTCGAAGTTCGCTAAAAATACCGAACGAGTTCGCTATATATGGGGTTTCGTTCGTTAAGACGTTAAGAGAAGGAGTCCTGGAAGCCATTTCTCAGTAGGTAGTACTATAGGTAGTAGGTACGTAGTAGGTAGCAAGTGGCGAGAACACGAGCGCGACCAACCCTTCACAGTGAGAGCTAACTGTGGAACAAGGGGCATGCGCGTCGGCGCGTTCATGTTCAAACAAAGTGGAGAGTTCGGCCGGCTCACCCCACGCCTCGGATATAACGAACTTTGATTCGTTATATCCGACTTAGTTCGGCCAGGAAATGACGTTTGTTATATCTGAAATTCGCTACAAGCGGGTTTGTTATATCGAGGTTTTACTGTGTATATATATATATATATATATATATATATATATATATATATATATATATATATATATATATATATATATATATATCAGGTTAGTGCATAAATAACTATCCTACAAGTACATGTTATTACTCTAAAGTTATATCTCATTAGTAACTATTACTTTTGCATTTAGAGTCTGTCTTTAGAGTGCAGTTGAGTTCATCTGAGCCGTCCCGGCAGTCATCCTCCATGTCACACTGCCACTGCCGATGGATACACTTGCCATTAGCACACCTGAAACAGAGTGGAAAAATGACACTAAGCACATCATCAATTTGTTTTGTGATACTCCAGTTCCTATTCCAATAATGATCCAAGTTCTATCCAACTACTCACCAACTCACCACCTTTTAATGCTTCATATACATATTGTCCAAGTGTTAATTCATTGTTACACACTCATACTTGCATACTCACTTTATTTTCTCTCTAATACTACACATGCTGTAGTGTCCTATTCTACAAGGAGTCAACCTCTCCAGCATCAAGTTTCTATTTTTACTGTTTTCCTCGTGTCAGGGGTTGGCAACATGTAGGGTTGTTGTTAATTTGTTCTTGTGTATTACATCTTTTGTTGCAACCATTATTTGCACCACAATAAATCAATCTCTCCATTTCACTCTCTGTCTCCTGTTCAATGTTCTTTCTCCACCCGGTGTTCTTCTAATCAGTTCCTCATCTAACTTATTTATGGTAGGTGTTAGGTGCACAGGAGCTGCCTTGTATAGGTCAACTGGCCTTTTGCAGCCTCATTATTTTCTTATGTTCTTATGTATATCCTAATCATATCAATCTCACCCACTTCCCAGGCAGCCAAACCATTTCAATATGCTACACGTATTTCATTACCTGCCACAACTATTAACATTATAACCTTATAGTCTCCTTTTTTGCATTAATACTCACGTAAACGTATTGTTGGCACACGGGTCATAGTGACAGTTTTCCTCATCCGAATTGTCATCACAATCAGGATGGTGATCACAGCGATAGTTTGGTGCAATACAGTGACCATTTCTACACTGCCAGTAAGGTGGGTAACAGGGCAAACTGCCACATTTTGGTGAGTTCTGAAGAAAAGAAATAAAACACTGTGTAGGGTATATAACATATTGAGTTTAGAAATACAAGTTGGAATTTAATTAACATAAGGGTTAATGTTTGTGCTTTAAGATACAGTATATATACGTGATATGCAACACAACTGGTGCCCTAAGTATTACAATTATTAATCGGAAACACAATCAGATTACATTGCCTGGCGTCAGCTGAGTGTGTGTGTGTGTGTGTGTCTAGGGATGTGCACCTATCCGGTATACCGACATACCGGTATTTTCGGGATGGTATTACAGGTATTAGAAGCCCTTCGGTGTACCGGTATTTTAGTGCTACCATCAGCCTTTCAGCCCGTCAGCCCACCATAACACACTCACAACACAACACACTCACCTTCATCTATATCCTTGTAAGTCACCATGTCCTAACACTTCTTTTACTGTACCTAACACTCTATAATTAACACTCTTGAATATAAACTAATAATTACAGGATTTTTTTCTCATTTTTTCGTAGTTTTTTCCGTTTTTCTTTGTGTTATGGTCTATTTAGGCTTTACTTTCTGTTTGAATAATTTTTATATATTCTATTCAATGGTTTATATTGGTTTAATTTCATTATTATTGCTTTATTCTATTTTTTGATTTTATGATTAGGTTAGGTTTAACCTAGCACTGAAAAATACATGGGAAGGTGAAATGTAGAAAATAAAATGATGATATAACTTACCTCATCCGAACCATCACCACAGTCATTATCTTTATCACACACCCACTTTTCAGGAATGCAGTTGTTATTATTGCACTTGAAGAATGCTGGCGGACAAGTACTGTTAAGAGACTTGCATGCTCCATTACTATCAACTGGGGACCCATTAGGACACCCACACTCTTCATGGGTCCTTGAAATGCCGGATTTTTGCTGAAATGACAATGAATTAATTTTAGTATTTAGATAAGATATGAATAATAGATGAAAGTAATATAAGCTCTAAAATTACAGATCTCTCTAAGACTGATTAATATAGATATCAACCAAGAATCAGATTTATGTCAAACTGAAGTCAGAGAAAGTCAATTGAAAATAAAAAAGTAAATATAATACAAAAATGAATAGACCAACATATAAGGGAATGTCTGGTGAAGCCACTCACCTGCAAGCCATCAGGACAGAGGCAGGAATACTCATTGTCAGGACGAGCCATACACAGGTACTTACAGATCTGGGACTGATTACTGAAAACAACATAGAAACCACAAACTAAACACCACATTAAATTTCTTCACAATTAGCCAACATTATGCAGATTTTACATCCAATAGTACACTTTCCTTAACACTTTGATTCCTTATTAAATGAATAAAAAATTGCCTGATGACTTACGCGCAGATATTGATGCCGTGCTGTGACCCGTGTCCGTACACCTTGAGGTCAACGAGTCCATTCCTGGTGAAGTTGGCAATGGGAGACACACCCCAACCAAACACCTTGTCTGCCTCCATCACCTGCTCCACCGTCCAGTCATCCCAGAACACCGTCGACTTGTAAATACCAACGGCAAACGGCTGTGATACCTTCTCCTGAAATGAAAGCAAAATAACAATAGTAAAAAATGTCCTACTTTCCTTACTATTAACTTCTACTACATATGATTTCGTAATGAAGGTCAAAAAGCAAGAGGCAACACCTTCCATTAAAGAATACTACATTACATACACTGTTGGAGATTATTTTCCTCATATTGCGTCCATCTAAATCAGCGGAAGCGATGAAGTCCAGCTTGGCATCAGCAAAGAAGATCCTCTCCTCTTGGAAGTCAATGGTGATTCCGTTCGGCCAACCCACTACACCGGCACCAAACAAGGTCTGGAAGAAGAGAATAAATAAATAAATAAATGAATTCAATAGTTAATTTTTGTAATAAGGAGTATGAACAGACAAGTGGACATATTAGTTGTGTTCCCCCTTGAAGTGATCTCCAGTAACCATAGCATCACTCTCCTCAACTAACACTATCTAATTGGTCTCCTACCGTAAAGTTTTTGCCGTCCATGTAGGCCCTGGCCACCTTAGGGGAAGACTCGGACCAATCAGTAAGGTACAATAATCTGAAAGTAAAGTATTATAAATATCAAGACAAAGAAACCCATTTTAATTTCACTAATTCAAAGGAAAATAATGTTTCAAAATGGAGAATGCCTCTCTCAATATTTATCATGCAGTTACTTTGTACTCTTGCACTCAATAAACTGTAATTTGACCTACAACGTTTTTTTTCATTTGTCTGCTATGATATCAATTTTTAAACATGATTATGAAAACGCATTAAATTATAAACATGTTTTCCATCATTCATTAATCCTGAGAAGGGAAAACTGAAGAAGATTATTACTTTCTTGCTACCAATCTTGAGACATTAAGAATCAATAAACTTATTAGCCACATAATAAAGTCATATATAAAGTAGGTTCTGTTTTGAAAGTCAGGTTCTCACCCACGATAAGGATGCAGTGCAATGCCTCTCGGGTTGTCCAGACTAGCACCGTTCAGGAGTGTTCTCCGCATCCTTCCAAAGTTGGAGATGTCCGTGCGGATCACCTCCAGTGTCTTCCGTTCTCCATCAACAAAGTACAGATTTTTTGAGACCCAGTCAAAAGCAAGACCTTCCACACTGCGAAGATCCGTCTCCACCAGCGTCTCCACATCATGAGATCCATCAAAACACAACCGCTGAAAGTCATTACATGGAACAAATAATATTTCCTTCATTCAGACCTAAGCTAACAGTTTATAGATATGGCAAACAAATAATTAATAATACAAACATCACAATGGAGGACGTTCATACACATCAGTCCCTTTGCAATGTGATGAAAACATACTTACATGTATCTTCCTGGTATTAACATCCGACCAGAAGATGCAGTTATTAGCCAGGTCAAAGTCAATGGCTATAACCATACTGAGGTGTGGGATTGGCAACGGTTGCAGACCAGCATCGGGGTTCAGCAAATCAAACCTTAGTATTTCCTGGCGAGCAGATACAAGTAGGAACTCTCTATCTTCCCTGAAACAAGAATAAAAGTGTTGGTAAAGTATAGATAAATATATATATAACAAATCACAAATCTTTGCTATTAGCTTGATGATGATGATGATGATGATGATGATGATGATGGTGTTAAGCAGAACTCACTTGACAGGGCATGCAGTGATGGTAGGGTTGTACTGGTAATCTCGTCCACCATCACAGGTGTCTCCAGGAATGAGGCGGTAACCCTTTGTACGGTTGTAAAAGCCTCCAGCAGTGCAGGAGGTGGGAATGGCATAAGGATCCACAGTATCATCCTGAGCTTTGACACACTTTTGAGAGTTCTCATCAATAACAAACCCAAAATCACATTCAAAATCTTCTCTATCACAAGGACAGTTTTCCGTGGATATTGGTCGGTCGTAGTTGACTCCATTGTAACAGTTGGTGTGAGAAATGCGCCGCTCGTACACTTGTTTGCGACCCAACAGACACATACGACCACTGCGGCCGTCGGATGGAGACCAGGTCTTGTAATCATCAGTGAGGGAACATTCACTCTGAAACACTGGCCTCAGATCCACCTGAAATATACAATATGCATTGAGATGCTTTGGTCATCTGGAGAGAAAGAAGAGTGAAGAATATGTTATGAAAGTATATGAGTGAAACTGAGCGTCTTAAGAGGTGAGGAAAGCCAGTTGTAAGATGGAAGGACAGGGTAAAGCAGTACATGCATAAGAGAGTTGCTGATAGAGGGGAAGGGATTGAATAACCAAGTATATGGATAGGGAGAGATGGAGGCTCTTCTGTTGGACCCGGGATATCCTTTTAAAGAAAGAGGAAATTGCTTAAGAAGTAGACAAGGTAAGTGTCATTCCAATGCACAATAGAAAATCAAACAAGAATAACTGTAATAGGTAACAAAATTCAGAAACTTACTGTATTTAACAACATGCTACACGACATACTTTTCCTCAAAAATACAGTGAAAACATCCCACTTTATTCACATGTAACTTGTGATGATGATGATGATAATGATGATGATTATAATACATTGAAACCTACCTTCACAAAAATCCACTGGTGTTTTTCTGGTCTGGATCCAAACAGTGTAAATATGGTGGTGTTTTCTCCCGGCTCGGTCAGTAAACCATAGATACGAAGTTTCTGGAAAAACACCAACATTGTGTTATTTGTACTCATAGTTTTTTATCATTATATTTTCTTTATATTCTCAATGGTACCTGGTAATTGTTTTTTAAATTTTTTCTTGATGGGGTTCCTTTGCTTTTCATTAACTCTATGCAAAGTTCTGACATGCTAATTGGACTGGGAGTCACAATTCTTACCTCATCAGAAAACTTGAATAGCTTCCAGTTTTCTCCATCATCAGTAGAGTAGTAAAGTGTATCAATCTCCCCGGCCGTCCTGTAGTGTTGGACTGCCACAAGAATTCCTCCGTGGTCTCCAATGGCATAACGAAAATTTCCTTGCAGCACCTGTCAACAGTCCACAAGGTTACCAGTGCACAATACTAACACACTATTATTATCAATGCTATATAAACACGGTTAGATCAGACTAAAGGAAAGAGTAAAGTCATAAATACAAACTGTCACTATATTACACAAGGAAGGAAAATAAATGGAGACCTATCATTAGTAGATTAGATTATAATATAAGTTCAATAAATTACCTGATACCATATGATTCCAGCGTCCACCGAGACATAGAGTGAAGTGTGTCCCTTGAGTGATGATCCAATGGTGCCGGTGGCCAGTATGAGGCCGGGTGCACTCTCCTTGCTTACTATGGGAGTCATCTCAGTGCGAGGGTAATAGTTACTCAAGGACTGACCCACGTGCAGAGAACAACCCTTGGTCTGAAAAATATTATATGCAGGTTTATAGGAATATTTCTCAACTACACAATAAAGACGTGATGTTGAGAAGAAAACAAAAAACGCCCTCACCCTTTTACAGTCAATGAGGCTTCCATATATATCCCTTCGTGGAGGCTGCAGAGGCTTCCACTGTGCACCTTGGTCAAAGCTGATGTAAGACAGGGTGTGTTCGGGTCCAATGTGTTCCAGTCTGGTGGCATTACTGGAGGTCATGTTAGACATCAGCTGGGAGGCAATGAACACTCCTCGGATACCCTTCACCTGATGGAGGTCTGCAAACTGTTTGTCTGCCACTTTACTGCGGAGAGAAGGTTCAGATACACAAAGGTTCAGCAACAGGTAAGGGGTGAGGGGCTCAGACCTTTAATGGAACAATCACATCTCAGATCACAGACCACCCAAAACTATATCATGTCATGTTATTACAAAGATATTTCAAAGCATGACTAAGAACTGAGCATACTGGACATGAACATACTGAACAATGGTTAAACCGAACATAAGCATTGACCATTACACACACATTATACTGTTTCCATACAAAGGATCAAAACTTTCGATTCTTAACTCAACATTAAAAAGAACTTCACTTTCTGGTATGATAAAAACATTACTTACCAAACTCCAATCTATTAGACAACAAGTATTACCAATTATGTACTTTTTAAACTAATCTCCTGCTGATAACCCATATATGTCATCTTTCAAAGTCACAAACCATATAGAACACAAACCTCAACCATGTGTTCTCCCAGGCCGAGGAAGGTTTGAAGAACACAATACCCTCCAAGGAGAGAGAAAACTTCACTGGATGATCGGTTGACCTTGGAACTGACGACACATACAAGTTGGACAGAAACTCGTCATGAGCAACACAAACCATCACCTGGAAGAATAAATATAAACCATCACTTGAATATAAAGGTAGTAAGCTGTATCAAGGTTATCTATTAGACTCAATATTGTTACATGTGATGGTGCTCCAGTTGACAAGTTCTGCAGCCTGGTACCTACCTGGCCCTCGGAAACATCAGCTATGTAGTAGTGTTTGTGTTTCATGTTGTTCGGGAATACTGCTTCATGAAACTTTCCTCCGCGGTATGAAATGAAAAGACGCAGTGTGTCCTCCGAAGCCTGCAATGGTAGGTAGAGTATTTCAACAATGTATAACAGAAAACTTAACATACATACATAGCTTTGCATTATACTGATAGGATTGGGTATAACATTTTTATATGCATGACACAAAACTTATAGTAGCTTCAAAGGTTGTTATTTTCACACAAACAATTAAGTAACACTACAGGATGAATACATAATGAATATAATTGGTTTCCTAATCAAATTTACTCTGACAGTCATTCCTTGAAATTCTCTCTTCCCTTCCCTTGAAATTTCCTCTTCCCCTTTCCCTCTTCCCATCACAAAAAAAGTCACCATTTGTTCCTGTCTCTATACTATTAAATTTATAATGAGGCTTTGATAATTATTCATAAACATTCCCTTCCATGTCATTCATCTTAGTGAGTTGAATTCTTGTCTCCATGTCATGTCACTTACTGTTGATTTCTTCACAGCAAACAGGAATTCATCTTTCACTTCAAATTCCAAGACAGGTGCAATCACTTTTGTACTTGCAGCTCCTTCACTGTAACATTAACAGTAAAAATAAATGAATTAATAACAGTAAATTAAAAAAAACATCAACATCATATATCAAAATCTTTCAAATCTCTCAATATAAAACCCTACAGATATATTTTTTTCAAAGTAATAATTTGTTGCACATGTACAAAAAAAAAATTACAGGTATCTAAGAAAACAAGAGAACAAAGACGTTTTCATGTCATAATAAAAATATCCAATTCTCTCATTTATCATCCAGTTGCAAAAATACATAGACCTACGTACGTTTTTTTTTTTTTATATTTACACATGTACAGCTTTACCATGTACTAAAACTTACCGGAATAGATTCTGAGATGAGAGTACTCCTGATGTGTCTGTGTCCTTCCTTTCAATATACAACGTAGGAGGAAAAGTAAAATCACTTATAAAGAATGACTTCACATACAGTCCAATGATCCTCCAAGTGTTTCCAAAGTCTTCACTCACCCACAACTGAAAAATTATGTGTTAAATTGTAAACATAATATATATAATCAAATGACTTCATACAAATAACTTCACTTTTCAGACAACTAACAACCCACACAGCTTTATTAAACAGGGTGGAATCTAAAGCTTTT
The DNA here is from genome assembly GCA_029783475.1 of Metacarcinus magister. Classification (NCBI taxonomy): domain Eukaryota; kingdom Metazoa; phylum Arthropoda; class Malacostraca; order Decapoda; family Cancridae; genus Metacarcinus; species Metacarcinus magister. Next base: position 9,148,317 of record JAPQNM010000025.1, read on the forward strand.
CGTCTCCTCTAACTAATTGTCTTGATTCTTTAAGTCACCGACGCATTGTTGCATCTTTATCTCTTTTCTACCACTATTTTCATGCTGACTGCTCTTCTCAACTTGCTAACTGCATGCTTGTGGCTTCAATAACAAAATGCTGACTACCTCGAGTGCTCGACTAAAATCAATCCCTGTCAACTTCTTCTCGTGTTTAACTTCAGATTAATTCTTCATTGTTTTAGAAGTTACATTACAGATGATAGCCAGAAGTGGAGGAAATTATCAAAATGCAGACAAAATTGATGTTGAGATATGATGTAATGTTGCAGAATACTTACAACAGATTCAAAGACACATCTGAAACCTGTACTCACCTTGCGTTCTGAGTCCTTGGTGTCGTGGACGAGTAACACATTGGCATCAAGTGGGTGGAAAATGACTTCAGACGGGATGAAATTAACTTTAAAAGGAACTATTGTTGCCCCGTAGTCCTTGGTTACAAATATGTATTGATTGAGCACATCCGTAAACACAAACTGAAAATTACATCACACGTGTTAGAAAGTTATTTATTTCAGTAATTCCAGTTATATTCAGTCATACTATGAAGTAATATCTAGAATAAAAAAATAATTATCCTTACCCTTGAATGAAAAACTTTATTATTATAGAATGTGCTTATAATAGCAAGCTTCCCATCCGATGCTTCAAACTTGTGGGATATATTTTGATAGGTACTTCCGGAGTCCTTTGAGATGAACATACTGGACTGTCTACTGATGTTCTGTACAGCATTACGCATCAAACATATGATCACTGAGCTTCCTTCTCCTGCCCACTGGATCATTACTTGCTGGTGACTGTCATTCAGGTGGGACTGAAAACAACAACATACATATCAACATTCAATATATATAAACATTAAAAGAATTGATTTATTTGTTCTATTTTCTTTAAGGGAGGTTGGCTGAGGGATATTAAAAGTGTATAGATGAAAATAAAAGCCTAGAAAGTATAGAGAAAATAAGTTCTGAAGAGGTTGGACAATAAAGATTTAGAGTTTTTTAGAGAGTTCCAGAGTTAACATCAATTAGCATAAATGATACAAACTCTAAAGTCTACAAACCACCACATAAAAGAGAAGTTTTTACCTCTATTAATTGATTAATTTGTACCTTAATCAATCCTTCTAATGGAGTTTCCTTTACGGGGAAGCATTCACATAACCATTCAATTATCTTTCAGAGGAAACTTTCGTATAACAATTTCCAAACATCTATTACCAATCATGAAATATTTCCTTGCATCATCTCCAGCCTCATTCACTACTCTACACACACTACTACACTACTTCATTCTCGCTATAACTGCATAATCAACACGAAGGAACCAGTATCACCGTGTAAATAAAAGTTTCGCACCTCTCTACCTTGCCACGGTCTAACAAATTCAAGCTGAGTCGGCCCTTCAAGATGCCATAAGTAAAGTTAATGTGGTATCTGGATGTACCCTCAACAAGCTAAATCTTCATCATGAACCACACACTGTCCCAACCACCGATGGACCAACTGGCCTCAGCTCACCTCTCCTCTCTGGATTCGGACAAAAGTAAAATCTATCCCTACTTTTTATACAATACAAATAAAGGACAGGTAACTATTCACTGTAACACAACCCTGATATGATAAACCCTAAATATGTTATGTGCATCTCCTTAGCACAGATTCAAGTACTAATTATAAGTCTGAGATGTTATGAGTAAACTATGAAGATGTGATGAGAAAAATTATAACTACAATGATTAGACCAAAACTGGAATATGTATAAGTAATATGATCCCCGCACAAAAAAAAAAGCATGTGTTGAAATTAGAAAGAATACAGAGAATAGCAACTAATATGGTGCCAGAATTGGAAGACCTAACATATGAGGAAAGATTAAAAGAAATGCACCTAACAACACTAAAAGAAAGGGGAGAAAGAGGAGACTTAATTACAATACATAAATTTGATGAACAACCTTGAGGAAACAGATAGAAAAGACCTAATATTCAGAATAAAAGGAGAATAAAAGGCAGTGCTTACAGGTACGGCAGCCGTATCCTCATAGTGCTCCCTTATAGATACGGCACATGCCTAACTTTTGAATAGAATAGAATATAAAAAGCTTATATAACCGAATCTAACTGAACGAAACCGTACCTAACCAAACCTAACATAATCTAACGAATGCCGTATCCTCATAGTGCTCCCTTATAGATACGGCACGTGCCTAGCTTATGGGTAAAAAGCTTATATAACCGAACCTAACCTAACATAACATAATCAACCTAACATAACTTGAAAGATGCTTTACCAGGTAAATAATAAGGCACAGGCCGTAGGAATAGCGGATGACAACACAGTACGACTGCCACATCTCCAAGCACGTGAGTGAGTGAATAGTTTTGAGTGACAGTAATAAATGCACACTCACTGACAGCTGACACATACTGTACTTGTTTAATTACTCATTATTACTCACCACATTCACTTGAGGCATGATGACCTTATCTCCTAGAACATTCCTCTTCGTCCTGGAAAGGTGATCATCTCCATGATGGAAGGGAAAATTTTCTTCCTTTCCTTCAACTTTTTCAACTGTACCTTCGTCTACATTCACTACGATAGGACCTGATCTCTTCTCCCTCTTCAGTGTTATATATTCAGCATCCTCTCCATATCTTTCACCAAGTATAACAACTGTGTAGAGAGATAATAACGCCAATAGTGCGCACAGCCGGGCCGAGGCACGACACACAACCATCCTGCCTCCCTGCTGTAGTGTCACTGACTGTTTATTTTGTTTTGTTGTGGAGGGATCATTCTTGTCTATGTATCAACACTTACTACGCTTATTTAAGGTCATTTGATGTGTCTATCTAGCTGTGTTATTTTATTGCTTTTTTTCCTTGTATTATCTGTTTATTAAGTTTGTTGTTTTGTAGTGTAGGGATGATTTTTGTCTGTGCATCATCACTTATTACTCTTATTTAGGGCTATTTTCTTTCTCTATCTGCTTGTGTTACTTTGTTCACTCGTATACTTTCTATTTTTCTTCTATTGTCTGTTATTATCCGTCAATGATTTGGTTGTTTTGTATTGTGTTATATATGTTGTGGAGTCATGCCTTTGTAGTATCACTCTCTCTCTTTCGCTCTCTATTCTAATTTGGGATTGTTTTCTTTATCTGTTCATCTGCATTACTTTCTTAACGTCGCTTTCTTTCTTACTTCTTCTATTTCTTGTTTTTTCTTTATCTTGTCTCCTACACCGTCACCTTTTAGGCTTCCTGTTTGCACCAAGACAACTGCGTCATCATCACTCATGACACTGACTCACTCACTCCATCCTTCTCAGCATTATTAAACAAACTGTAAATGGTGGCACTGTGGTGTATGAGTCTCCTCCACTGTGGTGTATTTTATATTATTTATTCATCGATAGTTTTGTCTCATGTCTTTCATCACAAGCTTACACCATCCATTCATTCTTCCTCGTTGTCCTCTCAATTCCTTAGTTTTTCGTCTGACACTCTGATCACTTATTTTCCTACGTTTGCTTCTTTGTATTTGTATTATGATATTTAATGGATGGTTAGCAACAATCTATATTTATCGTAAGAATTTATTTGATTTCCGTGGTAGTATTATAAAGTTGACAGATAAATAGATGAGAGATAAATAGATGACTGGACATATCAAATTAGTGATGCTTTGTTTATGGACAGAGATGGAAGGTGATAAGAACATAACATAAGAAATGAGGAGACTGCAAGAGGCCAGTTAATGACCTACACGAGGCAGCTCCTTGTGATAGAAGGATATATTCTAAACAAAATACATAATAATTATTTACAATACGTAACTACAATTACAGTAAGGTACAGTACATTATCTCATAGAGGGAAGGTAAGGACGGTGTAGTGTGTAATGCCGTTGCCTCCGAACTGTTGATCCCATCCTTCTATTATTAAGCGTCATGAGGTAATAATTGGCAAAAATATTCTTGCTAGATACTTGTGGAAGGTCCTCTGCTGACACACATTGCAACCTTCTGCGTCGCCGTCAGGAGGCACGAAGAAGCCATGGACAAAAAATAAATGCACAAAGCCTGCGTACCTTCTACAATCTTATAGATATTATTACACATACTCTTAACAATTACTGCATAACACATTGGTCTTCTCAGTCCTCACCAGTGGAAGCAGGAACACAGAGGTGAGAGTGAGGCAGTGTGACACCAGACCACCTGTGTTCGTGACCGTCAATGATAGTTTCTCTAGAGTCAAGAGTGATCATAAGATGCTCTCAGGACTCGTGGGGAGGAAAACTGAACGCGCATAATATTAAAATCGTGAGTCGGCTTGCAATGGGCCGATGGTTAACTCGGCTGTGTGTGCAGGTGAATGGGCCTTGACATGCACTGAAGGTGGATGCAACAGGTAAATGTACTGGATTTGGAAGGAGAGAGGTGGGAGGGGAAGGAGCATGTCAAATGGGTATTTCACTTTGTAAATGACATCAGCTAAGTCAATAATATCATTCATTAACTTCAGATCGTTGTACAAGCAATGTTTTTTATGTAAACTTTATACAGGTCGCATGCACTTGTTGACATTGGTGGGGTGGACAGGTAAAGTTGCGGCGGCGTTACAAAGCAAAGGAACAACAGAAGATGCAAAAAAGTTTGGTCTCCAAATACGATTACGATGAAATAAAACTGTATTCAAAATGCGTTTGTTTTCCCGTTGTCGCAGGATGTAATTAAAACCATTGATGCTGATTCAAACCATCTAGAAAGATGATTTAGAGATTTATGAATTGCTTTCCGTTTCCGAAATAAACAAGTACATATATAACACTGACCCACATCTTAATAATATGATGCAAAGATGTTGATTAAAAGTCACTGTTGTACTGAACATTACATGGAAATCCTTGCATTAGATAACGAAGTAAATGGTAAAGAAATTAACTGCAGTAGATGTCAGCTGCCTGTGTCCTGCCCCTTCTGGTTGGCAGTCATCTCTCATCACCAGTCTGAATGGCCACATACTGGGCTTGTACACTAACTTAGCTCAACGTGGATGCTGCCGACCTATTTCTCCACCACCTGCATGCCTTTCCAGCTGAATAAAGTGTAAATGTTCTTAAAAAAGTCAATTAAAGTGTGTGTGTGTGTGTGTGTGTGTGTGTGTGTGTGTGTGTGTGTGTGTGTGTGTGTGTATGTGTGTGTGTGTGTGTGTGTGTGTGTGTGTGTGTGTGTGTGTGTGTGTGTGTGTGTGTGTGTGTGTGTGTGTGTGTGTGTGTGTGTTTCCGACAAACAAACAAAAGTCAAATGTCACAAGCAGATTAACTTAATATGATAATGAAACTGAAACGTAATTAGGAACGATGATTAACGTGATTATCAACTCTCAAAAGTGCTAAGGTTGTTCAACAACATTCACAGCATTATAAGTATAGTATTGTGTACATTCTGAATGGGGAAGTGGAGTGAAGCGAAGCGAAGTGAAGTGAAGTGAAGTGGAGTTTCATTTAGTTCTCTAAGTGATGCCGCTAGACCTTGCCTCTGAATAATGTCGTCAATTGAACTTATAAGCATCGCATCGCATCGCCAACACTTGACTCAGGGCTCGCGTCCACCTCAATCTCAAAAACGAATTTATATTATATTCATTAACAAACCACATTTCAATCCACATGAACATCTAAATGATAGATAATATGTGGGTGTAAAAATATAGATCCTATTTATAAGTAATAACATGTGAGGTACGATGGAAGGTTAGTGTGTAGAGCCGTGCGAGGCTAGTTGTGCAGAGGCCACAGGATGCAAGTATGAACCGCTGTCAGAGCGTACACACACACACACACACACACACACTCCGCTCCCGTGGCTCAGTAGTAACGACTTTAGCTTGTCACTCGGCAAGGCGTGGGTTCGAACCCTACTCAGGAATGGGTGTGTGTGATGTGTGTGAGGTCTCAGCCTTACACATAGATCCGTCTCTATGAGCTCTGACCTCTTTCGGGGAGGGTAATGGCTGACGATCATGAGTCCAGCGCGTGATCCTTCAGACCATGGTGAACTTTACACACACACACACACACACACACACACACACACACACACACACACACACACACACACACACACACACACACATTTATCTATCAGACAAATTTCCTGATAAAATTTTATTAATCAAATATACGATACTTGAAACAATAAGATGACCTTACTACTACTGGTCACACACACACACACACACACACACACACACACACACACACACACACAGTTATTTTATGTCAGTTCAACCCCTCCCTGCCACAGCTACATTCTGCCTTCCATCCATCCATCATTACATCTACATCGTTACTCTCCTCTCACAATCACTTAATTCTTCCGCTGTTTTCACATTTCACACACATCCTGTCCACATGATAATAGCTTAATAATAGCCTTTCCGTCCCTTCTGTAACATTTTCACAGGCACATCCGACATTATTTTATCAGTACAGTGTCACCCTTATTTGAATTTTAACACGCGATGCCAGCAATGTTTTATTTTTGATTTATATTTGGCAGAAATGATGATCTGTTTCAAAGGAGAAGGACTGATAAGGTGTGTGTGTGTGTGTTAACGGGGTCATATGATCTCAAACTGACTGATATTTTTATTTCGTTTTAAGTCCAACATCACTAAAATTCACTAATATTTTTTTTTATCACACCAAGACTGCTAATGTTCCCCGAAGAATGTAAGGAAGATAAAATAACACATAATTCACAACGGTTCTCACTGCTGCTGATGATGATGATGGTTCAAAAGTCTAAGAGCCTTCGAACCACGTGGTATCTTCTGTCAACATGATAATTCCTTGTTTATTATTGATAATCTCAGATATATTATAGTTCCGTCCGTGGAGACCCTAAATGATATCAGGTAAACTTCATTTTCAGTCATTTCTAAGCAATCTGAACTTCCTTCGTATTTTATCCAGTATAGTTTTATTTTGATAACGTATAGTTTGATGTATATATGAATTACACATTTGGCTGTTGTCATTACGGTACATTAATTTAAGCGTAAGCCTAATATTTAACTATCAAAATAATTAATCTGATAATGATCATTTAATCATTAGTTGGGTTTAGTTGGACTGAAAGGAGAGAACCGCTGGCAATATTAATTTTATATTTACACATTATCACGTGACCTTACAAACAAGCAATACAACACAACCAAGATGCAGGTGACAACACTTCTCAAACACACAAACAAATACAGGCTTAAGGATGAATTTAACTACCAATGAACAGAGTGAAACCTCAACAGTATAACAAGAGTTTAAATTGAATGGTTGGTTCTATACATAACACTTGTTTGAACGAAGCTTTATGAGTTACCATATAGTTTCGTTTTCACATCATAATAAATTCGTTTTGTCTATATATACTATACTTCAAGTTTTTCAATGGGTGTCTATGCAGAAAAAAAAGAAGTGTTGAATGAACTGTAAGTGTGTGAAGGAGAAGGATATTTTTAACCTACCTTTCCCCGTGCAAGAGTGAGCTGCAGTGAACCGTCATGTCACATTCACCTCCAAGCAAACACTGACCACTTACAAATAGATGCTTCCAAACTATCGCAAAAAAACAAAAAAACTACTAAAGAAATGTTACATTTTTAACTTTTTTGGACTAAGAATGACGTAATGTTTCCTTTCTGAAGCTAACTAGAATGAATATAAAATAGATACATATATAAATCACGGGACATTATATATTATTTCTCTCATTTAAGTGATGATGTAGGTAATAATATGTGTGTGATAATTAAGATGATTTATATAATTGCATTGCCTTAGTTTTATACATTCCTTAAACAAATAAATCCTTAAGTATCCCCTATAGCGTCTTGTGCAGTTATTTTCAAGTGAATAAAACATGTATATTTTTTCTATGTTGCAACGAAAGAAAATGTAAACTAAATAAAAATAATGAATAAAAAAATAAAAACAGGAAGCCAGAATGACGTCATCACTTAATTAATCTTCATTGAATTCTTGGTTATATAGAATAGAATACCACAACATCCTGTACTACATATCGTGCTGCATTAACTACAACGAAATAATTTGTGCTTCGTTCGATTATTATGGGTTTCACATGTTTTTTCTTTATTTTTCTTCTTTTTCCAAAATCTGTCAGAAGAAGAAGAAGAAGAAGAAGAAGAAGAAGTTGGACCAAAAAATCGGCTATTGAATTAAAAACAAAAGAGGTGACGGAATAGTGTGTGTGTGTGTGTGTGTGTGTGTGTGTGTGTGTGTGTGTGTGTGTGTGTGTGTGTGTGTGTGTGTGTAAGCTGTGATCATTCATAATAACTCTACAACCTGCTAATCACAAGCTGCATCATATCATCACCATACATAACATACATAATAAGCACCTAAGACTTGCATACATACATACATACATACATACATACATAACCATTTATTTTCTCCCATAGACGTATATATAAAAAAAAAATTAGCAAGGTATATTTTTTTGTTCATGGACATCTTGCAGCAAACATTTCCTTGCAAACAAAACATACATACATACACTTAATTCCTGTTTGTTATTGTATGGCGGGTAGACACTAAGTATATAAGAATGTGACACAGTATTGTACATAGATTAATTCCCGCTGGCAAGACACTGACCTTGAAGCATTCTTTCATAAGTTTTCATTCTTCTACGTTATTCTATACTATGTGTCACTGTGTATCTGTATGTATGTGTAACTCTCTCTCTCTCTCTCTCTCTCTCTCTCTCTCTCTCTCTCTCTCTCTCTCTCTCTCTCTCTCTCTCTCTCTCTCTCTCTCTCTCTCTCTCTCTGTAGTTTTGATGTCTGTGTACAAATCATCTTTCATAATAAGATACACAACATAAATAATGACTCTGAATAACATAATTAAGTTGGTTTGGTGTCCATCATTATCAACATGTTCAATAACAGTGTTCTTAATTACCCGCTAAAGTCAACGAGTGTTTGATTAACTTCTATACAGTATTGGGAGCTGTATAGGTAGGAGGTGTTCGTGTCTTGTATCAGCTGCCAGACATGGATGGTAGATGGCGTTGTTGGGCGGGGTGTGTGTTCCTCTTAAAATAATCCTGCCTTCTTCTTGAGGTTAATCCTTTTCCACTGTGGTATAGCTTCGTAGGCGTCGCGGTCAATGCCAAACACTGCCTTGAAGTCTCCCTCGCTCAAGAAATCCTGCAGTGTGTTGTTTTTTTAAGTATGATAACAAACACCAGTCACACTTTTTTTCCCTCCATCATAATTCTATATTCAAGGTGAAGATAAAGTTCATTACATATAGTCTCATTAGCATTATTTCATCAGAGAGAGAGAGAGAGAGAGAGAGAGAGAGAGAGAGAGAGAGAGAGAGAGAGAGAGAGAGAGAGAGAGAGAGAGAGAGCGTCGGATATAATGGGGGGGAGGGGGCCCCGAGTAGGCCATGGCCTAGAGCCCTGCGCTTATAGGGGCCCCGCACCCATAATAAAATAATTAATTATTCACTGAGGAATACATTGTAATTATCGTCACCAAACAATCTCAATTTGCCTTTAAATGTCTTTTAAATATGAAGCTATTATTTACTGTTTGGGTATAATTTAGTTGTATACACTAACACAGTTCTCAATACATTCTAAACATTATTAATAAACAAAACATACTTCTTATCAACTGACCTTTAAAATGTCTCTAAAATTAGCTAATTTCTCAAAATTCCCAAACCCACAGCTGGTAAGGCTCGATCCGCTCACCCATTTGACTCACATTCTCCATTCTAGGCTATTTAGGGCCCGCAGCTACACCAGCCTAGGGCCTCACAATCCCTAAATCCGCCCCTGGAGAGAGAGAGAGAGAGAGAGAGAGAGAGAGAGAGAGAGAGAGAGAGAGAGAGAGAGAGAGAGAGAGAAAAAAAAATAACTAGCCTAAAACCTACCTCTTTGTTCTTGGGATCAACCTCCGGCGGTAGTTTGTCTGATTCCTTCACCTTGAGGATGGCGAGTGGGTAGGTTCGCTTGCCCTTCGTAGAGCCTGACGAGAAGGAGGAAGTCACCAGCACAGTGGCCCCAGGTGCTGCCTCCTCTAGCCGCTCACAGATGTCCTCGTACGTCATGTTTTCCTGTAACATCATCTCGCTTCAGTAACAGTAACAGTAACAAGTAAACACGTAACCAAGCCAACGCGTGAGTAAAATAAGACGAAAAATAGCAACACTTTCAACACTACAACTCAACACATGATAATGGACTTGCATGACAGGGACAAATCATACAATTGAACCTGACAAATAAAAGTTAGTAGCATAAAAGATAAATCCTGATGCAAGACTCACATTCCAGAGATCATTGTCCCAGACGCCAAAGAATCCGGTGAAGTTTGGAGGTTCGAACCCTTGCTTGATCTTGATGATGGGGATGTTCTTTCGGCCAGCAGGGTCTGTTCTCAGGTACTCAATGGCTAGTGTTTCTGAAGACTTCTGTTCCACCTTGAAATGCGGAAACAAACTATTTTATTACAAGACATAATTGAAGGGTAATGTACTTTCACTTTTCATCGTATTTGGTGCAGTCTATAATAATAAGTAATAAGTAATAGCGTGTATCCAGGTGTGTATTGGATATAAGCTCACCTTGTTCGAGTGGTGTCCGGCCCACAGGAAGATTGCATCCCAAGTGTCCAGGAGCATCACGTCATCGTCCACTAAATCCTCTTGAGAAAAGTTGATAATCTCCTCCGCTGTTGTCAGGATGGAAATACAACATTGACATTTACATTACACACACACACACACACACACACACACACACACAAAGAAAACATACACTCACACATTTTCAGTTTAGCATTTCCGGTTTTTTGTAATAAGCCTCTTTTACCTCACTGCTATCTACCTATCTATCTGTCTATTTATCAATATATCTACTTATCTTTCTATCTATCAATCTATCTATTCATCTACTTATCTATTTTTCTTTTTATCGTTTCAACTTATCATTATTATCATTACATATTCATTCATTTCCTTTTTCCTGTGCGTGTGTATACCTTTGAAGACACCGGAAGCGTTGGTACACTGGAAGAGTCGTGACGGCTGAGACAGGTTTTCCTCCTTCAGTCTGGATGAACTGGCATAGGTCTCCTTCCCTCCAAGTACCTTCCAAAAATCATTTTTCTCGTGTCCTGAAAGAAAGAATCAGTAAGGTACAATGAAGAATATATAATCAAGACGCAAATATTTTCCTAGCAAAATTTATCTTATTTTTAGACAAAGTACAGATTGAAGGCTTAAATATACTAAACATTGAACCTGAAGTCTCACCACCTCACCTTCCTTGCACATAATGATCCTTACCTTCAGATACCATGAGTGTCTCTCCCTTACTGGCACCCAAGGACTTCGCCATCTCCCGCTCGTCGCCTGTGGAGCCCTTGCCGCACCACACGTAGGTCAGCTGCGGCGTCGCCACCACGAAGCAATCATTGGAGTTAAGACAGCCAGCTCGCATGTCAACCTGTGGCAAGGAATTTTTAACATCACAACACGTGCCGTCATACAGGTGCTCAGGATTCATATATACATTATTTTGTTTATGTATATATTTTTATTTATGTATGTATGTATGTATGTATTCGTCTGCCCTACTGTGAAAATGTTACTAAATCTTAATAAGCCCGAAACCTACGTGTGTGTGTGTGTGTGTGTGTGTGTGTGTGTGTGTGTGTGTGTGTGTGTGTGTGTGTGTGTGTGTGTGTGTGTGTGTGTGTGTGTGTGTGTGTGTGTGTGTATTAGTGTTAAGCTGAAACTTACAACAAAATACAGAAGTGTACACAAAAATCTAAACAAAGTGTAAACAAAATATAACTAAAATATAAACTAAAATGACGTAACTTGATGTATAGATAAAAGAAGAATTGCATGAAAAATGGGAAGAAAACCTTTGATCCCCTTGAGTCTATAACACGAGGGTGACAGCCTCCTAACCTTACCTCTATCGCCTTGCTGTTGTGGTTGGTGGTGCCGTGAACTTGTAACATATAGGAAGACTTGCGTCCTTGATCACGTGACCCATCTCCTGCACCAACCAGAGAAGAGAGACACGAATTAATCAACACCAGGTAAACATATACGATAAATAAATAAAAAAAAAAATCAAACAGCTATTTAATGTCTTTCAAATAACCATAATTCTCACCATCGAAGGACGACGCATATCCTCCCGCGAAGATGATCATTTTCCCGCCAAAAACTGCCATGAAGTGCGGCGGTTCCTTGCCCTGCACGACCCTCACTTGCACTGCACGACCCTCCAGCCTGTCGTCCAGCTCCACCGCCTTCAGTGCCGCCGTCCCTGCCTCGTCCATGCTGGTGTGGCTGCCCTGGGAGGGTTGAGGAAGCATTGTGCATGATTCGAAGCTAAATATGACGGCGTTGGAATAAATGTAACTCGTATTTACTGCTACTATTACTTGCAATCATATCTTTCATCTCACTATTAGTATACTATTGTGAGGAACCGATTAAAAGAACACCTGTTGAAAGAAGAAGATTGAGAAGGAAACAGAGAGAAAGAGAGAAATGGAGAGACAGACTTTGCTTTGGAGGAAGAACACAACACAAGAACACAACAAGAACACAAGATACAGTGGACAGGAGAGACTAGAGAACACTCGTAAGAACATGGTACTAACTAACACTTTCACTATATATATGTATGCTACTTATGATACGTCAGTAGTAACTCACAAGCCAGTAGTAGAGGATGTAGTGTTCCTTGCTTCCCTCGAGGTATGCGTAAAGCACAATGTAACAGTCTCCCGAGAAGAACTCTCCCAAATGGTTGTCCGGCACGGGAACCAGGCTGAAGTTCTTGACTCTGGTGATACAAAGGAAGACTCAGTGTGTGTGTGTGTGTGTGTGTGTGTGTGTGTGTGTGTGTGTGTGTGTGTGTGTGTGTGTGTGTGATATAAGTTTAATGCAGGTATCATATTTCCAAAAGTCATCCTTATGTTCTTATCCTACTCCTCCTCCTCCTTCACTATTCTCTAATTCGTTCTCCTCCTCTTCCTTGTATTCCACTTATCTCCTCTTCCATTTATTCACCCACACACACACACACCACACACACACACACACACACACACACACACACACACACACACACACCTCCATACTTCCTTCTGCCCCTTGCCATCGTCTACCATCTGTGTTTTGGCCGCCAGTTCGGGCCTCGAGTGCAAGGTGGTGGCGTCAAACTTGGTCTGTACTGTTGTTGCGATCTTGGTGGCTGGTAAGGAGAGAAGTTACACCTGTTGTTTATTTTGCTTTAACATTATGACGTGACACGATTTAACTTAGCATTGAAACTTACAAAAAGAGTTGAAATAATTATGCTATTGATATACGTTCCGGAGGTTAACCCGAATAGAGAAGAGAACAATAACATTCACAACTTACTGGAAACTTGACGACCAAATCCTTTGCTTTGGTCAATGTCCTTCCAGTCCTTGAACAGAGTCTTGAACTCCGGCGGCTCACCGTGCTGCACGATGCGGGACACTTGGGTGCTGCGGACAGAACACACACTGTACTCACCACTCACTAATGGACGAGTGTTAACCAATGAAACGAAGGAAGGAACCACATGATGATGATGATGATGATGATGATGATGATGATGATGATGATGATGATGATGATGATGATGATGATGATGATGATGATGATGATGATGATGATGATGATGATCTATCTATCTACATATCTGGCTTATATCTCACTAAAATATAGCAGCTAAGACAAAGCGATTAGGATTCTGTAAACATTACTTTCCCTGACTCCCTCTCTTCCAGGCTGCCATCTCTCTCTGAAAGGAGGTAGCCAACACGAGGCGCGCCCACACACACACACACACACACCCACACACACACACACACACACATTCTACAAGGTATAAACTGTTACTCATTCATCATCCTCCACACGTGATGTTAATTAATGTGTGAGCCTTACTGAGGAGGATATCCCTTCTTGGTGATGAAGCCTTGTGCATTCCTGAGGGCCTCCTCCCGCTCCTTTTTGGTGGCTTTCTTGCCCACCCACACCCAGATGCCATCCTGTCCGTTGTCTATGATGAAGGAGTCCTGTGGGAGACGATCAAGGAACTTAGGCATGAAATGGTACTCAGGTTGTATAAAGGTAGGCAAATTTACGTCAGTGTGAGAAATAACAGCTACGAAGGAGAGAGTAGAAATAGTGTTAATTTATCTTCATTTCCTTAACAGAATCCCATATGCAGCCACGACTCCAGAAAATCTAAATAAAAAGTTTTGTACCAATATGAGGAACGTTAGTTAGTCTTAGTCTGTGAGCCTATGAGGGACAAGGAAGAAGGGGAGAGACTCACGTTGGTGTTAAGGTCGGCTTGAAGCAGCGGACCGTTCTTCACCTCCATCACCTTGAGCGTCCCTGACTCATCGGTGCAGCGGAACAACTTCAGCTCCTGACACATGCGACGAGCCTGAGGGAAGCACAGAAGGGGAGACACGGCGTCAGAACCTTCATATACGGTATCAAAACCTATATACATTGGACGGATTACATTCAGCGTCATGGTTATGGCGAATCAGAATATAAGTGAGCTAAAACCAGTCTATGAGTATTATCATTAACATTATTATCATCATCATTATTCTGATTGTTACGTAAAGGTTTATATGACTTTGAATTTAACGAAAACGTGCAGGAAACAATGGCAGCAAGAATCATCACACAACAACGTGTCAACACCAAACCTTCATTCAGGGACTTTCTGAATTTCCAACAATAACATCGATTATGTTTTCTTTATAATGGAAGTGAGTTATATCTTAAACTTTAAAACATATTTCCATTATATAAGATTAAGAACTTATAACACTTGGAAACTTTGTAGATATCCTATTTATTTTACGAATATTGAACTTTTACAGAACTTGAACTTACAAATGAATGTTGTTAGTTGAGACCGAGACTGGAATTGAGACAAACTGAAAATATGTAATAGATTTCTTAGCAGCATGTACTCCCTCTCCTTACCACTGTTTCGTCCTTGGGGGCCTCGGACGCGGGGACAACTTGCTTGTTGTTAAAAGGCAGCAGCTCTTCGAAGGCGCCCCTTTCTCTATCTTGAAGAGCCGCCTCCTGGCCGTCCTCCACCACCACTAAAGTGCCGCCGCCGTGCTCCTGCTTCAAGGTGGACGCGAACTGGTGACACAAGATGATGTAACGTTAGTCAAGGATGAGGCGCCTGGTAAGCATTCCTCGCTGTCTTGCTCCACCATCTACTAATTCTAACCCAGTGTAACACATCAACTGGTCCATCTCAACGCCCACTTACTTAATATATTACACGGAAACAGACATGATGGAGATTCTACTCATAATGAAGCGGAAAAATTGGAACCAAGTGGATAGAGAACCAGCTCGTGAGGTTCAATGGCACTGAGAACACCTCACCTTGCTTACAAACAGACTCACCTTGGCACCTTGCAGCTTCTCAATGTTGTTGCTGTTCCTTCCCACCCACACGTAAATAATATGTTTGGTGTCCAAAACATACACATCCCCGTCATTCATGGCCTTCCAATCGATCTGCAGAAAGAAAGTGTTGCGTGAAACGAGACATGGTTCGAATCCCAGTGTCAAAGCTTGGTGTTAATTGGAATCCAACTTTTTTTTTTTATACCAAAGTTCCGGAAAGTTTTGTGCATGTCTCACCTTCGGAAGTTCCTTGACCACTGTCGTTCTTTTTCCCTTGACGTGGTAGAGTGAAGGTTCGAAGTCATCTGTCACCTTCCTGAAGCCTGAAGCCACGCCCCCTCGTAGCAGTCTGAAGGGAGATGTCCATTAAACAACCAATCTCTCTCTCTCTCTCTCTCTCTCTCTCTCTCTCTCTCTCTCTCTCTCTCTCTCTCTCTCTCTCTCTCTCTCTCTCTCTCTCTCTCTCTCTCTCTCCCCTTGACTTGCCTGATGCCGTTCTTGAAGTAGGAGAGGAATCGTTTACTCTCGCTGCCTTCCACTTCTCTGTGCTGCACTGGGCCGCCTCCAAGCAGGTTGTCCAGCTCTATAGACTTGATCGCCGCCACCCCAGCCTCGTCCGTGCTCGTCTCGCTGCCCAACCAGAAGTGAATGTGGATGTCCAGCTTCCCGCGAGGTAGGTGTGGCTGGTGGAGACATCACTACGTTATTTATTCAAGTTATAACGAGGTACAGGTAGTGATAGGTAGATGAATCATTATAAAAAGAGAATATTTTTGTTCGACTTGTCTTACGTTGTTTATTTATGTTTAATGAAGAAGAAAATATCGTTTTTTAATAGTTCGATTGATTTTTCTTTACTGATACGGATGGAAGAAGGAATTTGAGTCATTCATAGTCATCTTCAAAAGGACACAATGAGAAAATAAAAAAATAAAAAGATTAAGAAAAGAAGCTATGAAATTTAACTTTCCATACAGGGCGATACACGACTTGAATGTATTACTGGAGGAGGATGTGTGTGCCAAAACTATTCACCATTTAGAAGGAAGAAACATATAATGCGATAAAACAATATCGATTAGGTAAGAACACACACACACACACACACACACACACACACACACACACACACACACACACACTCACAGTATCTGCCATGCCCGCTGGTTTGCCATACTCGGAGCCAGACACCACGAGGTAGGAGTCACCCTTGTGTAGTTTTCCATAATCCTCACGCTTCAGAGCCACCAATTCAAGGTCCTGTCGGGGAAAACATGAAAATATCCTAAGTCAAGCATACATTTAATACCTACAAAAGAGAGAGAGAGAGAGAGAGAGGAGAGAGAGAGAGAGAGAGAGAGAGAGAGAGAGAGAGAGAGAGAGAGAGAGAGAGAGAGAGAGAGAGACGCTTACCTCAATCCGCCATATGATGAAGAAAGTGCTGTTCTTTGGTATAATATTGAAGGCTGGATCTCTCACCACTTCACCCATCCTGAAAATACAAATAAAAACGTAGATGTAACAACAACAACAACAACAACAATGATAATGGTAATACTAATAGCAGTACCTACCAACACTATGCATTACCTGCACCATGTTCCAGGCACAAGATAACCTTACCTAACCTAACCTAACTAGATGGTAGCCTAGTGGCTAGTGGTCGGGCTGGCCGAGTTCGAGTCCCGATATCCACTGGCCACTTTTCTTTGGTATTACCGCCGAGTGGCCAAAGATCACTCAAATGCTGTCATAACGGAATTTGCAAAGTTATTTGCATTGAGGAACTCCCGCTGGCAGCATGTAGCCTCTCTCTCAACAAAAAAGAGAACGAAGAAAAACGAGGCGTCACTATAAAACAAAATCTAAAATCTGCACTACTAACGAGCGGAGGCCGACAATCGAAAGAGAGCCTCCATCAAGCCTACCGGTGCCACAGGTGCAAGACATAGAAAATAAAGAAAAAAACAACTCTGAATACCATATTGATAAGGTAGATATTGCTCTAACACTTCAAGACGATAGGACAACGGACAACATTCTAATTCTCAAGGCTTGTAAAGGTGTTAAGTCTTCACTGATCCTCTTCAATCCGCTTATCTTTCCCTGGATTTACTGTGCTTATCCATCAATCTGTGTCTCTTTGGGGAAGGAATGCATTGCGTTGCCTGTGTCCCCACTAACATACTGCTTTCTTAGTGCTTCTACTACTACTACTACTACTACTACTACTACTACTACTACTACTACTACTACTACTATTACTACTACTACTACTACTACTACTACTACTTTGCATCATCCTTGCATGCTATAGTAGTGTACCGTTGAGCTAACCTTGCGTGATTAGGTCTTATTTTGAACGATAAGTGAAGCTGAGCAGCATATCTTAACAGTTACAATATCTGGCTCGTGGAGGAGCATCAACACTTTACTGTAGAAGATGATCACCAAACATAAATACCAATACTATTACTTATAAGAACACACACACACACACACACACACACACACACACACACACACACAAACAAAAAACAACAAAAAATAACGATAAAAATAAATAAATAAGTAGATACATCAATAAATAAATAATTAAAAATAAATGAATAAATAAATAAAATAAATAAAATAAAATAAAAATAAAATAAATAAATAAATAAAATCATAAATCCACTGGTGCACAATGGACGTGGGTCTGTATTTAGTTTTCTCTGCAAAATGTCCAATCTCCTTCCCCTCCTCCTACCTAGTCTCTCTTAACTACTACTACAACAACAACTAATACAACAACTGCAACTACTACTACTAATGCTTCTTCTTCTTTTCTCCTCCTCCTCCTCCTCCTTCTTCTTCTCCTTCTTCTGCCCATGTTATCTCTTCCTATCTCTCTTACGATTACGCCAACAACTCTGACCTTCCATTCATCTCTGAGTACGTCTATGCTTACTACACCCAAGTCTCCTCCATTGACATTCATTACCAACTCGCCTCACTTTCCTTCCTTCCTTACTCCTCAGCGACAGAATTTCCCGCGCAAAGTAGATAATGCAGGGAAGTGTTATTCATATACATTAATACAACGATAACGGTATAGATAGGTAGGGAAGGTCGGTCATATTAGTTTTTTTTAGATCTAAAGCATCGCCTCACGGTTATAATTCTGAGTAATGTTTGTTTTTTATCAGTGTGTGTCTATCAATCTTATCTGTTGTTTTTATCTGCCTCTACTCCTAATGGTCTCAGGTTTGATTGAAGATCTGTTAAGCTTCTCTCACACTCGCTGACTCATTACTCGGTTTAAATGATTGAGTAATGGAGTGACTTTGATGTCATGTTAAAGTAATTCTTGTAGATATATTGTTTAATCTTACGTATGAAGCATTTTTTTTGTAACAACAACATCAAATAAAAAGTTTCAAGGACAAATAAACAGGTGAGCGAATTAAGAATCCTTTTTATCTTCACCTTTCCTTTACCCACAAGTTAAGGTAAAGGAATGAAAGGATGCATATGTATGTAAAACCTTGATAATAAATAATACAATAATGTGACATGAATTAGTTTTACGTACGTAGAGTATCGACTGTAGACACACACACACACACACACACACACACTTCTTTAAGCTATCATGGTATATAACTTGGTCTTATTATGAGTTGAAATTCTGGATTATAGTGATGCATTTAACTTGATACCTATAACTGACATCTTCGGCATTGTACGTAACACCTATAACTGATTCCTTAGGCCTACCGTGAGCCTCAATGATAAAAATAATGGATCACTTAATAACATTATTTGATAAGACACAGATAACAACAGTCATACAAAAGCGACCAGTAGTAGTAGTAGTAGAAGTAGTAGTAGTAGTAGTAGTAGTAGTAGTAGTAGTAGTAGTAGTAGTAGTAGTAGTAGTAGTAGTAGTAGTAGTAGTAGTAGTAGTAGTAGTAGTAGTAGTAGTAGTAGTAGTAGTGGTGACGGGAACTCAATAATACCTCGTACAACACAACACTGTTCATTGGTGCATCTGTAGCTGTTCAGATCATACACGCATCACCAGAACAATGCGTGTAGGGGAAGGGGGAAGGAGGTACAAAGGAGTACAAAGGAAGAACAGACAGCAGACAGGTGTAGATAAGCGCATTAAAAGGACCAACTGGAAGTATATATC
Organism: Metacarcinus magister; assembly: GCA_029783475.1. Lineage (NCBI taxonomy): Eukaryota > Metazoa > Arthropoda > Malacostraca > Decapoda > Cancridae > Metacarcinus > Metacarcinus magister. Next base: position 9,168,110 of record JAPQNM010000025.1, read on the forward strand.
TTGTAACACTACGTAACTTTCTTCCACGTCTTGGTGAGTGACAGGGTTAAGGTGAGGCATAATACCACGATGACAGCCAAGTAAAAACAAACAGGTAATGATAAAGATTAGCGAGTTAGATAAGGAAGAAGGTATAGGACTAGGCGTGATGTAAAGATCAAATAAGAGACATAGAAGGCTTAAGAAGAGTAAACAAAAAGGAAGTATAAGAGGAATGAAAGATTAATGTAATGGTGGAAATAAATAAGAGAACATTGGATCGTGGAATGAAAAAATTAAACAACCGGTCAAGGAAGAAAATATAGGCATACCATAATTACTTGGAGAGAAGGAAGTTAGGTTACGTGAACATAGGAAGCAACGGGAGGTAAAGAAAATATTAATGACACAAAGATGAAGTCTGATGAGAAGTGGCGGGAGAAACAATCAAATAATTAATGAAAGAAGCCATTTTGGAAGGAAGTGTGAATAGTATTAGTTAAAGGTTCTACTTAAACATGTATGGTAAGAGATAAGAGGAGTAGGACACAGTAAATGGGTGTAAAAGGAATTAATTATAAATGGAATAGGTATAAAAGGAAATATTTGAGAAAGGATCAGGAGCCGCTATAGAGAGTGAAAGAAGACTGGCTGGGATTACACAATATTGGATCTCACTCCTGCATAACGCCAGATAAACAGCTCTTCGTCCTTCATGGCATCGAACACCTATTGAAATGGTTAAGTTCCTCCACACACACACACACACACACACACACAGAAGGAAGGAAGGAAGGTAGGTGCAGGAAACGAGTCAGAGGGAAGAAATCTGCATCTAGGTTCAGTTACGGTTTCCTCGATCGCGCGGTGGTGATATCGCAAGTTTCAGAGTGGTGTTCAGTCTTCCCTCACTTGATCTCTGCCTTGCCTTCACTCACACGTACGTCCATCTCCTACTATCTTTAATAACACTCTTTGATATGCACCCTGTCAATAGTAGAATGAGATTGTAATGCATCTTTCTTTTCAATTCACATGGCATTGTACTCTTTGGTTGTATTTAAAGAGCTTGTTTGTTAAGTTGTGAAATGATGTGGCATAACAAAGTGAGGTGGTTAGTCGAGTTATCATACTGTGGGATTAATAGATAAGGTGAACTGATAACATTTTGGGTGAGGAAGGGAGTTGTATAAACGGAAAAAGAGAGAGAGAGAGAGAGAGAGAGAGAGAGAGAGAGAGAGAGAGAGAGAGAGAGAGAGAGAGAGAGAGAGAGAGAGAGAGAGAGAGAGAGAGAGAGAGAGAGAGAGAGAGAGACTTCCAAAGACGAAAACAATACATTTACACTAATATCTACAAAAATTACATCAGTCAGAGGCTACAAAAAAAAAATATATGATGCATTATATATATTTTTTATCTCTTTCCATTGCCTATATTTTTTTCTTCTCAATATCTACATTTTTTTCATTCCCACTAATAAAAATTTTTTCGCTGCTTATATTTCACCTTTTCCAGAATGTTTGTTTATTTTCCGTTGTTTTACTTCCTTTAATAGTGAATAGTCTGTTACAAGGATTGATTTGAACGTAGGATGACAATGAGGTAACGGAAGGCCAATAGAAAAGAGGGAAGATTACTATTATGTGACGTAATTGTATTGGTATGTGTGTGTGTGTGTGTGTGTGTGTGTGTTTATCTGTCTTTCTATATATTTATCAAATCTATTTATCTACCTATCTAGTTATCTATGTAAGTATAGACAGCTACATAGATAAATATTGATAAATGGACAGATTGATTGATAGATAAATATATTGTAGTTACATAGACAGACATATAGAACAATGAACAAGCTTGTGTAGGTACTTATGAACGTAATCTTAATTTGTCCATGTAACGTTAAGTATATGAATTACTATTATCATTATTATTATTATTATCATTATTATTATTACATTTTTATCTCCTGTACCAATGAGAGCACGAGAGCCGGCCGGCACTTTCCATCTCCTTGGAGGACTCACTCACTCACTTTATAGTCATTCTGGACAAGGACGGGAGACCAGACTCAAAGGTTGTATCTGCTGGAGGTGAGACGTCTTATACTCTTACTCCTCCCCCTTGGAACACACTCTGATCATACGCCTTATAGGTTTTGATCCTCTTCCACGCATCCTATAAGTCGTTGAGCTTACGTGAAGGTGTGGTGTTACAAACTCTATTGTGTTATTCTCGACCGTAGTAACATATGAAAACCAAAACTCGATTCGTTAACACATATCTGAAGTGTTTCGCATCTGACTCTGAATCACTTGAATACTTTTTGTTTCCTTTTCTCTGTAACGCTTCCTTTGTCAGGTTGTCCGGTGAAGCGTGTCGAGGTGAATATTAATGTATCCCTTGGTAAAATATTTCATAGTGATTCTTTTTCTTTTTCTTCTTGAGTTGAAAGATTTGTGGAGCGTGGAATGAATGATCGCGGCGCTGCAAAAGTCAACATTTCAAACTTTCTTGCTCAAGTGAAAAAAAAGTCAAAAAATGAGAAAAAGTACAAAGGGAATGAAGTTAAAATTTGAATGGAATGTTATTATTTCCAGGAAGCTTCGATTAGGTCTTTCCATTCTTGTGTTAAACCAATACTCTTTATTCTCCTCTTCTTCTTTTTTTCTATTTTTCTTCGCATCCTTACACAGCTTCCCTACACAGTGTTACGAGTCTTCTCTAGATGTTCCTGTTCATTGCACCTTCATTTGTTGTTGCCATTCTTTGCATCTCCACCGTGCGTCCGTCTCTCTACCTCACTTTTTGTCTCCCTCGATCTTCTTCCTTCAACAGGTGTTCTTGAGGTGTTCTTTTAATCAGTTCCTCATCTCCTCTTCCCACCCGGTGATCAACGTTGTGTCTAGTCAATAACGCCTATACTTATAGTTACTACAGTACCTGCGAAGTGAGGTCTGGCGGATCAGAGCAGAGACTGTAGACGTGCAGGAGGTAAGGGGTCCACTTTGGTAGTGCCTGTACCAGTGCCACCTCCCTCTCGCTACACCCTCCCTCACTCCCGCAGATCTGTGGCACTCTACCCTCCTCCAAACACAACCTCGAACTAACAAACCAAGAATTGACGAAACTGATTTACCTAACATGTGATTTTTGAGTGTTTCCTCCATGAAATACGTTGAATAATACACCACAATGCTACGTATAAATAATGAATAATAATAATGAACAGCAGGAAAGCGTAGGTGGGGGGTGGGGGGTGATGGGGGAGACCAGCCAACCCACGTGACTACTGTACTGATAAAGATAAGACTGTTATCAGGACAGCAGAGTAGAGCAGCGATGAGGCAGATGAACAACTTGCAACTTCACCTTCATTTCCATACTCCACCCTCATCACTCATCACTCCACATACCTGCATCCTATACATTAACCTTCCACATCACCTCCAACACTCCGCTGCCCAACACCATCACCTGCGCTTACGTTTATCAGTTGTAGCAGCGCGTTTCATTCAAGTGTCCCGATTCACTTCCGTTTTTAATTTTCTTTCCTTCTCCTTCTATAAACTTAATTAATTCCATATACATAATTACCTTTTTGAAATTAGGTCTTCTCTAAAAGGTCAAGGTCAAGGTTGTGTATGATATTCAGGCTGTCAGGTCACCAAGTAAACATTACAATCGGTACTTTAGCTGTCCGGGAGATAGAGTGAGTGAGTGAGGCAGTGAGGACATCAGAGGAATTCCAGTTTATGAAAGGCTAAGTGGTGTCTATCTGGCTGGAATATACTGTATAGATAGATAGATAGATAATCATATAGTTACATATAATTTTTGTTTTAGAGTCGAATAGGATTTTCATCGTACTTTTGCGAGTTAAATATTCTTTTTTTCTTAGCTTGGATGTGAATAAGATTGTTTTGAATTTTGCAATTTGAATAAGGTTTCTTTGGTAGTTTTGCGAGCTTTTTCTTCTTTCGATAATTTGTTATATGTATTTGTGGTATTGGGAAGTCCTCCCTCCCTGCCACCAGCACTGTTGCCAAATAAGGATGAATACTGAGATTACATATCAGAGAGTATTACCTCACGCATACTTTCAATCACAGATAAGAGAGAGAAGAGAGAGAGAGAGAGAGAGAGAGAGAGAGAGAGAGAGAGAGAGAGAGAGAGAGAGAGAGTGTGTGATGTGTGTGTGTGTGTGTGTGTGTGTGTGTGTGTGTGTGTGTGTGTGTGTGTGTGTGTGTGTGTGTGTGTGTTTGTTTTATAGCTCCAAGAATGCATCTGTTAGTTCATTGCATAACATGACTACCGTGTTCTTTCTTACGTGACTTTCTCTTCATTCATTCATGCTGCATAATATCGGTGACAGTAATGGAATCTGAACCCAAATCTACACTATAACTGATATAAACATTATCAAGATAAATACTACTTACACAAGCACTACTTACTGAGATCGAGTCTCCTTCACTTGTGGGGTGAAGGCGATCGAATCTCCTTGAGTGTAAGATAACGAGGAGGAGAAACCCACGAGTCTAACTTTCGCCTCCACCACCACCATCACCGTGACCACTGGCTCCACCGTCCTTGACAGCCGCCAATCACCTCAACGCCCTGCCGTCACACCACGCACGCCCAGGACAACACTGTGGGACACCTTGGCCTCAACAGTGCATGCTTCCACGCTATCATTTCCTCAACACCAACACTCACTCACGCAGCACGACCGGCGATTTCCACGCCAGGCTCCGACACCACATATGTTTACAATAAATAAATACATTAATAAACAAATAAGTTATTAATCAAATGAGTAAAACGAAAAAAATCGCAGCAAACAGAGTTGAGTCCATAACCTTTGGTGCAACTCAGTTCTTTCTGTTCTAAGTGCTACCAGCCAAGACCTTGCGGGATCAGGCTGCTGAGTACTGTACCGTCTGCTTGAGGCCTTGGTAGCTGAACCTTGCTCCTTATAATAAAAAAAAAGTGTGTGCATCCCCCATTGTGTAGGACGCGTCTGTACCCTGAGGGCAAGACAGCGGCAGGAGGCTTCAACGTCAATGCATTCAAAAAGGTTTGGAAATATCTTCAGTAAAGCATTTATACTACGGCCACGAGGAGCTCATTTGCATCTTCACCTCGATGGTACAAGTGAGCGTTGACAGGAAACATAAGATGGTGTGTGTTCATTTCACCATGATAGAAAGACGCAGCTTGAGGAGCTACGACAACGGTGTGTGTTGAGTTGTCACACCACGGTCCAGGTGAGACCTCGGGAAGAACAGTGTGTGTGTGTGTGTGTGTGTGTGTGTGTGTGTGTGTGTGTGTGTGTGTGTGTGTGTGTGTGCATCTTACTTACGAGAAAAGATAAAACATCGTACATAGTGATTACACACACACACACACACACACACACACACACACACACACACACACACACAGAGAGAGAGAGAGAGAGAGAGAGAGAGAGAGAGAGAGAGAGAGAGAGAGAGAGAGAGAGAGAGAGAGAGAGAGAGAGAGAGAGAGAGAGAGAGAGAGAGAGAGAGAGAGAGTGTGTGTGTAACATGAGAGAGTATAACATAAGTGAGAGTATAACATAATTTCACTATAACATCACAATCAGCCTAATCATCATCACACGCCCTTGGTGAAATCCAAAAATATGTTACACGATTCGCCATAAAGTCGATCCATTTGGTTACCGCCTCGCCACCACCCATTTCCTGCCACCATTAAAGAGTTACGAGTTCCTGAGGCAGCGAGAGGGTGGTAGTAACGTGACCTGACCACAGTAAAACGACACTCACTCCTAACAGACCGTGAAAGACAGTGTTTAACTTTCCGTCATTCTTAAGGCAACATCGATCAACATTTACGGTAATTCCTCTCATGCACAAGATCAAGATGGACTCGCCAGCCACTCAGCCGTCAGTGTTAAGGGTTAAGGTATTTTCCTGCATGTATTATATTAACTTCCACTTACACATAAGACTTAACGAGGCTGTTGTTACCTGCCACGCCCTCAAGAAGCAGGTTAGGTTAGGGATCTGAGCCAGTACTCCTGTTTCATCCCCTTCCCTTCTATTTAATTCTCCTTACTGTGTGTGTGTGTGTGTGTGTGTGTGTGTGTGTGTGTGTGTGTGTGTGTGTGTGTGTATGTGTGTGTGTGTGTGTTGCTTATATTAAAGACACTACTAACTATCCCTCATCATATATTAATTCATGTAGTACTTTGATGCCTCTTATCATTACTCTCAAATTTCTTTCTTATTTTACTTAACTAATTGTCTCCAAATCTTAAACTCCCAACAATTTTCTTCTTTATAGTATTTTAATTAATTTTTTACATTAAATTCCATCCTTCAAAGTTGCATAGATCCATCAATTCCACTTATATTTTTTCTGTAGTAGTCCACACTTATAATTCGTTTCATAATTTTCATTTCCTCTGCAGACACATTCAAATAAGTACTATACGTAGGTTCTCAATCCAGATATTGACAAGTACAGCGAACATAATGTGGGTTAGAACTGACTCGTATATGGTACTAGTACGTCACTTGTCACATTCTTCATATATAGAACATTTATATTCTACTTATTTTCTAGGGGGATGAGGGAGAAGAGAAGGATAATTCCCAGCTGTCTTTTCACAGGCACAACACTTAACATCACCACCACCACCAACAACAACAACAACAACCACCACACACTTGCTTGTGAAACGTGGTCGCGAGATTACCATTACTCGGGTTATAATATGAGTTAAAATCGATCAGACTCCACCTTACTTAGGAGAGTGGCGTCAAACCGGTGCTTGGCTGCTTCACTGTGCTGTGCGACCAGCCGGCGACGTGCTACCTCAGGAAGAGTAATTAACCGGAGACGGGTATCTCCCTGACTCCTCCCTCACAGGTAACAGAGTGCAAAATGACGAATGTGACAATTTGTGTGATAACTCAAGCGGTGGAGTGAACGAGGGAACTGTACGTGTGTGTGGGGCGGGGGCGGGGGGTGGATACAGAGACAGATATATAGATAGATAGATAGATAAATAGATAGATAATTAAATAGATATATAGATGTTACATAACTATATATGAAGTGTAGTCTCATTCATTAGTGTTCGTCCATTAACTACGTACAATACATACATACACTTTCTTCTTAAACAATATTTTTCTTCTCTATGCTTCACCTCCACGCCAGTATAGGAACTCAAGTAAGGAGAGAGAGAAAAAAAACCCCAGTAATATTGAAGTGAGGAACATCAACCCACCTGTAGAATATAACACAGGTGGGCGGTGCCTCACCTTAACTTCCGTCCACCTGCCTTCACACCCTCACCTCACCCCACACACTCTCGCTCCTGCTGGACATCACTAACACACTCCCTTGCATACACCATACTAACTATACATTACACAACTCATGTACACTTCTAACTCCCTTTACTTGGAACGGAGACTATCTGGGTATTAATATATACGTTTATGTGGTAAATACAGCACTGCCCCACCTCTTAAGACTGCATTGAAAGTGAATTGCATACCACGAATAGACAGGAAGACCGCTATTAGGCTATCGGAGAGGAGGCTGCATGTACCGCGCCACGCCTCTCTCGGTATTACAGTTCCAGTTTCCATCCAAGTAATGAAGGCATGAATAATAATAGTAGTAGTAATAATAATGATCATAACAATATTAATAATAATAATAACAACAATAATGATAATGATAATAATAATATTAATAATAATGATAATAATAACAATGATGATAACAACAATGATGATAATGATAATAATAATAATAACAACAATAACAACACCAAAGAGAGGGAGGAGAGGGAGGGGGAGGAGGAGAAGACGAAAGACTAGGAGAGGACAACCATTGAGTGTGAGTGCGACATAAAGATGGTAGTCTTACCCTGCCTCGTAGTATTGAGAGAAGGGATAGGTGATCCTCAACACGGGATACACACACAGGAGCCTCGCAGACGCACGGCTCCTCTCCCTCACCTCCCTCACCTCCTGCTGCTCTCCTGGCACTCTCATCCTCCATCACAGCACGCGGCCAGCTCCACCCCTCCCTCCCTCCCTCCCTCACGTGTGGGATGCAGCGGGAAGACAGTGACCAAGGAACACAGTCAGAGGAAGTTTCTTGACAGCGGCAGTCGGTGTATCGCACTAGTATGCAGTATGCACTAGATTTCTGTAGGATGAGTGATGTTGCACGCTTTCCCTTTTCCTTTCCGCCAAACGTCGAGAATGTGTCCAGTCTGTGTGCAATCAATGCGGTTTCATTATATAATACGTAAGTTTTTGTTTTCTCAGTTATGCAGCTCACATTAATGGAAATACACAAGTTTAAAGTAGTGTTGTCATTTCATTTCACATTGTTTACCCTCCACACAGCCGGGTATGTCGGTCAAGAAGGGCACGTCTGCTTCAAACTAGTGGTTACTGAACACTGTTCACATCGCAGCTGCACGCCGCTCCTCTAGCAGGCGGTCCGGGAGCAGCATGAAGGACATGTGTGTTTTCACTGCAGACTCATCAATACTAATACGTGCTACGTTGGTATTTGGTAACACTCGCACTGACCAGAGGTAAGTGTAGCGTGTAATTAGTACTTTTCATGTAATGAGTATCTTCACTTAATTGAGTATTTTCACTGCATGTTCGTGTATAACAACTAGTAGTGCGTTGGTTCCTGCTAACACTATCCCGGCCAGAGGGGAATGTAGTATGTAATGAGTAGGGTAAGGCTAGGCCGCGTCCGTCAGGTCGAGACCCCCTAACTATATATGAGGGTTGGCGCGCCACGCCACGCACGCACAACACTACACACTGCCGCTGCAACTCCACCCACGGGAAGCGAGGCGGAAGGGCCCCGCCTCCTTTTTTGTTGTTTTGTAGGTCGACATCTGTAGGCGACAGGGTCAGAATTTCAGTCTTACGGCATAATGTTGGATGCCTAGCTTTTACTCCTAAAACTAAATGGTATTGCAGCTTTTCCGTGGTTCACGCCCCTCTGTCCTCACCACACACGTCCACGCCCGCGGGGGTCACTTCCGCCACAACCACCACCATCACCCAACCATCAGTTAGGTTGAGGTCACGCCGCCACAACTACCAATAATCACACTTACCCTCAGGTTCCGCCTTTTGAACTTTCAGGTCATGTCAAGCTGCCTTGTCCACCCTTCCCATTAGCTGACCTTTGTAAACGAGGTCACTTTTCCAACATAGGACCATTCACTGATAATTTCTGGACCAATGTGATAGTTTCCTTGAGTGTATTGTGAGTGATGACGTTAGTTAGGCGATGACAGTATTCGCAATGCCTCGTTATCATTTTAATGTCTGCACCTTGTAAGTCAGAGCAGGTAGGCTTTGAGGAAAAGATAAAAAAAAATCCTATAAATTCTAGTGTATAGATTTTGTTTTCAAAATCATTCCTTGCAGATTGAGAAAGGCGATCAAAAGGTGTGAGAAGCCCCTCCTCTGTATTATCTCCTAGGAAAAAAAAAAAAAAAATAAATAAATAAAAAATATAAAAAACAGCATTAGGGAAGGAGTGAGTAATGTCTCTCTCATACCCTAAACCATACCTTGGTTACCACCCTTTATAAGAGATATCTCCTGGGTATATATAAATATATAGATATCCCCCTTAAATGCGGATAGCCATCTCAAAGTGTTTAGGGTTCAGGGAGATATTACTCTCCCCTCCCTCTCTGCGTTGTCTTTTCATAGGAAAGAATACAGAAGAGGGGCTTCCCACTCTCCTCGCTCCATCAATTTTGGTCGCCTTCTATGACCCACATGAAACACAGTGATGTAGTATTCTAGCACCCCCCAACACAAGGCTAATTTTAATTTCACAATTGTAATATACACAGGTATGTATATGTATATATTTATTTATTTATTTCACATCGTCTTTACAAGACTTAAAACTAATCACAACCAATTGCTTCAATTTACTGTATTCCACACATATGTACCTCTTACCATACTCTTTCTTCTTTTAATCATCTCAACTCTCTGCTTTCCATTACTATATCCTGCTGGCAAAAAAAAAGTGTGTGTGTGTGTGTGCGTCTTTCAAGTTCTAAGTAGCAGCTAAACAGAAGCAACATGAACAAAGAAAGGTTAAAAAACACCTTTAATTCGTCATCAAAACAAACGATTACAATAAATCACTCGGTACAATCAGTATTTCCACATGAAAAAAATGCATCAAAAATAAATTAAATGTTAAATGCTTTTCAGAAACAGATAAATATGTAACAAGAATTTATATTTTCACTAATTATAAACATGAATAGTTCTGTCATTTATTGACTTTTAAATCAATTTCATCAAGGAGTGAGAAAAGTCTACTGGATTCACTGGATACTTTATCAGGTCTTCTTGGTGAACTGTTGTGGTCTTCTGTTTTCCTTTGACTTTCATTCTTAAGGGAAGAGTTATCATTAATGGGTCCAGCTCCTTGCTTCTTTTTGGCCTTCTCACTTTCAAATAGACGATCACATTCTGAAAGGACTTGGAGGATTTTCTCTTCACTCATTGGCCGCTGATGTCTCTGGCCGGGCTCTGGGAAGCAGTCAGCAATCTTCATGCAAGGTCTCTTACTCTGTGATGTCCCTGAGGAGTGTGCAGCTGCCTCCTCTGTTTTACATGCATCTGTTGTTCGTTCCACTGAAAAGAATGCATTTTTACGGCATTTTATAAAAATTCCAGACTGACTGTAGTATATCTTTTCAATATCTAGAAAGAAAACTAAACAACATTTATGTACTCATATTTGAAAAGTAGGCCATTATTAACAAAAGTATCACATTAACCGTATTCCTTGTGGATCATAAAAGGCGGTAAAAATGGACAGAGGTAAGTGTTTGGGCAGCTCCTCTGCATTCAGTATAAATACTAAGTCTTGACTACCACCTTCTAATGAGGATATAAGCCAGATATATATATATATATATATATATATATATATATATATATATATATATATATATATATATATATATATATATATATATAAACTAACCACTGTACTACCACCTACCCTAAATAGATAGATATATAAATTTAAGATAGATAGATATATTAATTCAACAGTGCAATGCAAGGGTCCTACTAATGTACTGCATTGGTACTCGTGCCATGTTATATCAACACACTGTCATGGGAGGACCAACATTATTATAGCAATAGCTACTTAACACATATACAAACAATGTCCTTCTCTGATCCCTATGGTATGAATCCTGCAAGGCATCACAGGACAAATGATGAAGTGGTTCTATTTGTAATTCATGCTAGAAATGCTTCACTCAAACTGCGTGAGTACATCAGCGGAAGGAAGGTTGGATGAACACTGTCACAGTATTACCTGCATGTCATAAACAGCAAGTGAAAGGAACAAAGCAATGGGGCTGGGGAGCCCCTCTTATGTATTGTTTCTTCCTACTATGAGACAAGGTGTAAAAAGGGGAGGAGAGATTAAATTCTCCCCAAACAATATGTAAACTCCTAGTTTTGTGTTTAAGGTCGATATTAGCCAGGTATACAGATAGATTTGTCCTGTGGTACGGTTGCAAGAACACTGTCACCGTATTGCTTGTAACAGGTGACCAAAAGGGACAGAGCGAGGGGTCTGGGAAGCTCCTCACTGTATTCTCTCCTATGAAAAGACAGGGCACAGAGAGGGAAGGGAGAGTATATTCTCCCTGAACCCTAAATGCCTTGTTTTAGCTGCCTCCTTTTAATGGGGATACAAGCCAGGTATATAGATATAAATAGATACACAGTAAGCCAGGTAAATAGATATAGACATAGATAGATAGATAAACAGACTAACCTTGAACATCAGTAGAATCTTTGCTTCCGTCTTGGTCTGTGTCTGAGTCATAGGATCCCATATTGTGGCAGATGTACTCAAACAGGTCTGAGCCATCAGACCATTCCCGGCAGCCGTGATTATTCAACGCCTGCGTCAATTCTCCTACAAATATGAATAACACAATACATCAAAACAAATTCATGACCTAAACAATGAAAGTTCGACTTTAAGTGATTTTTTTTTATTAACCTTAAGGAAAACTTTGAATATTCTAAGTAAAAGGAATGTTAAGCATATTCATGATACGTGACTAGTGATCATTACAACATTTTTATCATATATACCACGCCTGTTTTACTCCTCAGGGTGTGGGATTTGAACCCGGGACCTCTCGGTAGTGAGCTGTGCACACTAACCACTACACCAATGGACCACTTTTTCCATTTGAAATTCATATAGAAACTACAAAACACTCAAGATTTAAGGATTGGAGAGAAAATAAGAGAACACTGTACACATACCTACAGTTACATTATTCTCCTTCAAGAAGACGTACATGGTGTAAAGGTCATTACGCAGCTGTTCATCTCCAAAGGTGAAGTAAGCAAGGTCTCTTCCTATGTAACCACACACAGCCAACTGAATTAAACCCTGAAAAAAAAAAAAAACATAAGAGTTGAGGAAACATGAAAAGTTTGAGTGTGTTTAATTGGATTTCTTTTAACCTTTCCTCGTACATTAGGTTTTTCAATTCTGACACCATCTCAGTTAGTGGTGGAGTGAGGCCGCCGCCTCCTACAAGTGTTTGGTGGAGACAGAATGACATCCTGTCCACCTGCCAATTTGTGTCAAGAATCCCACACATTTATTCTTACACGAGGAGACAAACTAGAGTTGAATGAAGTGTCAAGGACAGAAAGTAAAATGATAAGGACTGAAAGTAAAGTAAAAGCAAAAATCCTACAAAATACCACTCCCTAAAAAGCACAAAGTACATTTTTGAATTTTTTTTAATGGTCTTGCATCTGTGGCGCCTGTAGGCTTGATGGAGGCTTTTTAGATGGTCAGCCTCCGCCCATTAGTAGCGCAGGTTTAGATTTTTTATAGTGACACCTCGTTTCTTTGTTGAGAGGCTCGTGCTGCCTGCGGAAGCTCCTCGATGCATGCAACTTTGCAGTCCCATTGAGGATAGTGTTATGGCAGCATGTGGGTGATCTTTGGCCAGCCAGTTGGGGGGACTCAAACTCGGCACTTTGACCTTGTATGCCCCCCACACTAGCCACTAGCCACCGCCTACCCATTCTAAATATATAATATGTGAAATTATGTTTGATGATGTATAAACAAAGTGTAAAGTATCCATCATCTTTATAAGTGATTGTAATAAAGGAGCCAGACACCACCTCACCTTCAGCCTTGGATTGCCTTTGAAAGCACCACAGCCCCAGTTTCCTGTTGCCACAGCTGTTGGAACACCTGCACTTCCTTCTATCACCTTGAAGCCTGCAAATGCCTGTAATAGAAACACCTTCCATCACTTTGAAGCCTGCACATAATTGTAATATAAATCTACCAATCCATCTCCATCTCAACAGGTGTTTTGTTTTCATATTATGTCATATCACTACATTTTTCTGCTTATGTAGGAAAAGTTACACTGTACAAAAACGTGAAATAGAGATAAGGTTTCACAAAATTTGTACTTGGCGATGACATTTTTGTATCAATTAGAAGCAAGACCTAAGAGCCTACAGTATGTGATGTTGTTTGATAATGTCGCACCTTATTGAGTTCCCTGGTGACGTAGGTTGGTTTATACTGAATGTTGGGCTGCTTGGTGAAGTGCAAGGCATCAATTGCAGTCACCTGACACAGGCGTCTTCCCCACTGGTCCACAGGAGTAGTGTCTTCAAATGGTCCTTCCCAGCGGAAGTTTGAGGCATACCCGGAGCCTCGGCTAAATTGTTCACACCCTAGAAAGTTAAATATTGTTTGGGTGAGAAAGGTTGCATGTTAAATGTTTTTACAAAGAAAACTAAGTATTAAGTTGATTATGCAGAATCTACCTATCTATCTATCAATTTATATACCAGCCGAGATGAGGCACACACACACACACACACACACACACACCTCTCCCTTAGTGCCTAGGCATTGGACATCCCATTAGGTTAGGTTCTTACCTGTAATAATGAGAGCATCAGTTTTTTCTAGAACCTGTGTGAAGAGTCGAGAAACAATCAACTCTGGGCAGAGGACAAACCTTATCTCTTCTTGCACACATCCCAAGCCCAGCACACCACCTCCTAAGTACCTGGAACAGTGGTGCAACGGTTCTATAGCAAGAGTCAGATTGCAAATATTACTCAACACATTAGTAATTACATACAGTCACATTTTAATGTAATCTGTCAATTTGTATATCTATGTGAACAAGAAATAAAGTCTGGCAGCATCATTTTCCTTTTTGTTCATGAGTCTTCAGTGGTGTTGGTATTACCTTGAAATTATTAGAGTACAATAAACATTGATACATTAACACTATAATAGGTTCTGAATAACTATGATAAATGATGAAAACTGTCACTCCTTTACAAACACATCAACATAGGAGTGATATTATCTATCCAACCAATGTTTATGTGAAGCCTGACTTACTTGTTTGCAAAGTCAACCTGCAGTAACCCGGCCGCCTCTTCTATGAGTCCAGTGGTGCTGATGTGCAGGTTAGGAAGGAGCTTCTTGGAGGCCACCCAGCTGGGGGTGTCATGGTACAACACAGTCTGTCTGGTGAAAGTCACGGTTCCAGTTGGAGCTGGTGACAAGATAAAAAAACCAATTGATTCTGAACTATTATTCCTACAGTGTTTAATGTTGGTTTTTTTTGGGGGGAGGGTTAATCATTTACATATAAAGACACACAGTCAGTCATTTATCAGTAATTATGTCACCAATTCCTCCTCATAAGCCAATGTTTAGGTTTCACAGTAATGTTAATGGATAAGATGCAAGAGAGTTTTAATCACTTGATAATATTGAAAAAATGGACAATATTGGAAGGACGTACACAGGTCTATGATATCTCGGCATGTATCCACAAGTTACACCTTTAACACACAATAATAACGTTGCTACAACTTACGTTTGGTTGTGACTCTTTTGAAGTAGTGGAGCAGACATTTCATCTTCTCTAAGGACCGCTGTTCCTTGTGGAAGAATAACCTGGGAGTGCAATTAATGTAATGGATTATTATCAACAAACACCATAAAACATCATTAATTTGGATGATTCAACAAAACATCACAAATTATATCAAGGATTAAATTTAAGGAACATTGACAAAAATCAGGTAAATCATCTTGAAATTTGCTTATATAAAAATATATATTAATACATAACATGATACAAAACTTCATTAAAGTCACAACAGCCTTATTGTATCTTGCTCTTCAAATCAAATCTAATATACTCTTGGAATTCCCTCAAGAGTATTCCAACACAGTCTTCCTCTCAAAACCACACCAGCCATCCCACCTTTGTACACCTTTCTTGTCACCTCATTGCTTCCCTTCCTCTCCATCAGAACAAACCACTTGAAGGCATTGCACTTGAACACATTATAAACATTACTCACCTATTAAAATTGATGTCAGGATACCTAGCATATTCAGTGTCGTTTCCCTTGGCGTTTCTCCTTGGAAAAGTGCAGAAGAAAGCATTGGCCAGAAGAGAGGCAATCTGAAACATAAATATTGTCTTTATTATATATATATTTTTTGTACAATTATAACCTTCTCAATGGAGGCACATAACAAAGATGAATTGAACTGAAGACACCAGCAGCTGTGACTGACCTGCATCTGTGAGAGTGTGACTGAGTGAGTGGTGCCCTGCAGGAGGAGGGGAGGAACCTGGGTCACCAACCGAGGCAGACTCAACGCCAGCTGCACCATCGCCGGTAGAGTATTGTTGAAAAAGTACTCGCTCTCCTCTTCCTCAAATTCCTGGTGAAAAGTAGAACAAAAATTAATATAGAATATGTACATGATCAATATTAGCAAAAAATGTTGAGAGGTGACTAAAATTTACTCTCATATTCTTATTCAAGGTCAACTAGAGTAAGGTCAGTAAGTTACCTGTTCCAGCAGGATGTGGAGGCCTCTGAACTTCCACTTGGATGCATATCTACTGTTATACTCCACCACGGCTCGTTCCAAGTCCTCAACACATTTTATATCTTTGCTTAGTGCTTCTGAAATCACACTCCACCGAGGAACAACAGCATCCTGTAGAAATATAACAAAAATTAATGCTTATAAGTGATCCGATTTATAATAAAACTTTAGTTAACTCCTTGATTTATGTCCACAATGTATTTTCTGCTTACAGGAAAGGAAATAGGAATAAAATAATCCCTTGACTGGCCAGGAATTTAAACTCCCGACATTGTAGCCATGAACCGAGCATGTTAACCATTACACAACCAGGCTACTCAACACATACCTCAACTTATAGGATGGAACTTGAACTTAAACTTAGAAGGAAACAGATGGTAAGTGTTAGGTGCACAGGAGCTGCCTTGTGTAGGTCAACTGGCCTTTTACAGCCTCATTATGTTCTTATAATCTAACTTATAATAATAATGTACCTTATTCTTTGGGTAATGGCTTTTAGGCGAGCATGGCATCCTGACATGGTACTGATCCCAGGTGTCATAATGTGTGGAAGGGTATGGCAGAGGTGCCGAGCCTTGGGACACAGGCAGCCTCACCAACACAGTGTGGTCCGGGGCGGGGATGACGGCAGGCACGTTGGGGTTGGCAGCACTGAGGCACGGCAGGGAGGACAAGGGCACTCCTAGCCACTGTGGGAGAAAGGACATCACCATCAATGCAGTGTTTAATTACCCTACATGAAATGACACCTGTAATACCTTGCTAATAAACAACTTTACCATTTAGGTCACGTCTCCATACATTCCCTTACGTATCATTCCACTCTCTTCTCCTATACTAAACAGACTGGTATATAAATAGAGATAGATAGACAAACCTCTCTCTTCTTGGTGTCGTTGGTGCTATTTTCAGACATGGGTTTCTTGTGTGACGTCGTTGCAGATTGAATTCTGTGTTCGGCTGCACGAGCTAACATGTCACGCAAGTCTGTAGTCCTTTCTTTGCCTCTCACACTCTCACCACCCTACGGACACAAGATAGCATTATTCACAGTAGGAATCATAGTAGTATTTGTAGAAAATTTCCTTATAGTAAACTGGGATTATAAAGTGTGTTTATATAGCTTTTGGGAAAAATTGTTGTTAGTTTTTGTATTTACCAACCTATATTGTTTCCTTTTTTCCTATGGCCAGTGTACATGACAATACTTTAGATGCACTTTAGATACAAGCTGTAGTGACACATAAACATAGTATTATTATTACAAATTGAACACCTAATGCATAATAATAATAATAATAATAATACACTTATATGATTACATTTATAAGTCAACTAGGAATTTGAAATAATCAAAAATCAAAAATCAAAATAGTGTTGTTTTTTTCTAGCATCTAAGTAAAGGTTATCATAATTTTCCTTAGTTTAGATTAGTTTGCATTAAATAAACATCATTCATCAGGTCACCTTAGCTGGGGATTTTCCTGAAGCTTTCATTTTCACGTGACTACTTCTCTTGGAAACACTCTTAGCCATCACATCTTTAGTCTGACTCTTTTCTGTGTGCTGAGTGGGTGAATGTGAGTGTTTAGTGACCGTCTCATCCCCACAGACACCTACTTGATGGGGAGGATAACTACTTTTCTTCTGGTGTAAGTCTTCAGACCTTCCCCAGTTTACCTCTGAGTCTGTGCTGTGGATGTCTGGCCTTGCACTCTTTATCTCCTTATATTCTTTCCTTAGTTCATCTTTATATTTTGTATTTAAGTCCATCCTTGCAGCTCCCAAGGAATCAGTGCTGAGTTTGTTTTCACTGGTATGGGATTCACTGTTGTCCATATTGTCTTTATTCATTGAGGTTGAACCGGTATACTTTTTCTTGCCTTCTGAAACGGGAATAAGTATTAATTTTGCATTTCATTTCAGGCATTAATATTTCCGCTAACTCCATACTACTTACTATGAGGAGGTGCAAGTGTATGTATAAAAACACACTATTCATGGCTAGCTTGGATAAAACTATACATGGAGACAGGAGAACACGAGTTTGAGTCACTTCATGTACACTAAGACAACTATATAAAATGAATACATAATACATAACAAAACAGATAATTTACTGTGATACACACACACACACACACACACACACACACACACACACACATTGGGGCATGAAAATATTAAATAAGAAAGACTAAATGTTTAAATGATGTAAAGAATGAATGAATGTGTTGGAAGCTGAGGTGATATGGGCAAAAAAAAGAAGTTATAAGACAAGGTTAGGCAAAAGCAGAACATGTACTTGATAAAAAAAACTAAACAAAAAAAACTATAGATTGCAATTACGTAAACACACGCATGAACCAAAAAAAAAACACACTATCAAAGATACACCGAAATTTCTTAACATAACTGTTTGAGGTGATCTGAACAAGTTTCTGAGGTTGAATTTGCAGTGCACTATAAAGGTAAGGAGATATCGAGTGGTTAAGGAAACGAATTTTTACCTAGTTTAGTTTAGTTTAGTTTAGTTCAGTTTTTGTTTAGTTTAGTTTAGTTTTTGTTTTGTTTTGTTAGGTTAGACTCACCCCACTCTGATAATGCGCCTCGGCCAGACACGGGCTTCAACATGTCCTTTATTGATACTTGACACAACTTCTTCTTGGGTGGATGGTTAGACATCACTTGACTGTATCACTTCTGAAAACATACCAATATTACTCTTACTCTGTGCAGGACAACATTTCAGTTTTATTAAATACTTACCAGAAAATCTATTACAATGTTATGATTTATAAGGAATATATATATACTTGGTAGATCTGCATAACTACTGCTGGTACGATATTGATATAAATATAAAGTAATAGGTACATAGTATGAAGCTGTACTCAACACATCTGTGAAGGTTTCAGGCGGTGCTCACCATTATAAGCAAATATAGGCCATATATGCCAATCCGGGAAAAAAATCTAGGGTGAAATTACTAACTTTTGGGTAACAAAATATAAAACGCTTATATAACCCAACCAAACCGAATCTAACCTAACTTCCTCGAAGCTTTGCGCGGTAAATAATGGTGAGCACCGCCTGAAACCTTCACAGATGCGTTGAGTACACGATGTATAGTATATACCACTTCATATTTATATCGATATCGTATCAGCAGTAGTTATGCAGAAATACCGATTCACCAAACTTCGTAAACTTTAAACTGAGTGAGTGCCTTGCCTTGCCAAGCCTCGTACATCCATACACGCAACACAAAGAATAATAATATTACACACCATAGCTCGTCTAGGTTATATTCCGTTATTTAACCACTCGATTCTCTTTACCTTAATAATGCACTGCAAATTCAATTTCAGAAACTTTAGATCACCTCAAACAGTCATGCCGCTGAATTACAGAACAAAATACGAATCTTTACCCTCGTCTCACCGCATTACTTAGTCGTGGAGTGGAGAAAGAACCCAATATAATATAACGTTTTGAAACACTGAGAATGAGAAAGCAGCAGACGGGGATCGAACCCATGACACTACACTGAGTTACCATACTGTTTACTTACCATAGTTATTGCTTTCCATAGTGATAGTAGAGGGAACAGTCACAGCCTATAAGTGTCGCACCGTAATGATGACTGTATACACGCTCACACCCTCCACCTTATTTATATGTGTTCAAAAGTACGCAACATAAGGCAATAACACTTGACTCACGTTCTGACACTCTTAAGCACAGTGATGCAATACAAGGACAAGGTCACAGGTCAGGTCACGGGTCAACAGGTCACAGGTACACACATAACCCATGCATAATGTGATATAAATTTTGTTATTATTTAGTATATTTACCTTTAAAAATACCATAATTCCCCCTGACTGGGTGGTGTAAGATTTGTTTGTTTACTTAAGTGAGCATCGTACTGCGTATTGCGTAACTACAGTTAATACTCATGATTTTATTACATCGCAAAAACACATATAAGCAAACTAATGCAAAAAAGAAACAAAATGAATGTTAAAATATTATCAATACAAAAACGAAATAGGAATATCATTGACAATCTCGTGATATTTTATTTTTATTTTCCATTTTTTTCGTTGTGTAGTTTATCATTATTTTCATACAGCGTATATTAGATGTATTTAAATCAATATTATCTTAAGTCTATATAAATGCGTTACAGTACTCATTAAACTATCTATTAATCTCTATATCTTGGTTGCCATGGAGACGCGTTGCTAAGGTGGTGGTGGTGGTGGTACATGAGGAGAAAAAGTACTTACATTAACCTTTTATTTCCTACACAAAGGTACTAAAATAATATGCCATAAGGTGTACCACTAGTAATAATAAGAGAAGAAGCTCTATATATAAGTACTGAAGCTTAGCTGTAAGGAAGAGGAGGTGAAGGAGGAAGAGAAAGAAGAGAAAAGAATCTTCTCTTCTTCTAAGCTTATCTAATTGCGTTTTGTCATTAAGGAATAAATTTATACTTAATCATCATCAGTGTTATAATCATTATCATCTATTATCCTTTGCTCTTATTTATTCTCTTTTCTTCTATTACTTTCTTTTCTCATGTTTGTCTTCTTCATCATCATCTATTATCTTCCTATTTTTCCCTCATCTGAATGGAAAAAAGGAGAACCTTGTAGTATTGTCTCAAAAAAACAACTTAATTTCTTCATCTCTCAACAAAACACAACCAAAGAAGTTTCTTGTCATCTTCTTCCACATTTCCTAATACTATATATTCTTACCTCTTCCACCATAAGCTTCATATAATACAAGTTAGCCTGTCCACATTGCTTCACCTGTCAGGCTGTTTTACATGCTATATTAATGACAACTTCTATCCTCAAGCACTCCTTCAATGAATAAATATTTAACTTACTACAATTATTCTATCTCACAATCTCAATTACTCTCTTACAATATCAGTTACTCAATCTCACATTAAACTCTTGCTAATTCACTCACTACTTACTAACTCAGAAGGATTCTATTTCAGACTCTGGTTTCCTCGCTGTTTCCTGTGACAAGCAGCAATAATGGAGTCTGCTTTGGAGAAGGCCCTTGCCAACCCTGGCTTGGGAATACTGTTGTTGAATGACTCTAACAGGGCCATAGCTGAAGATGTGGAAAAACTAAGGCAGGAGGTGACAAAGTTGGACCAGGAATGGAAGGGGGAGAGCGAGTCCCACAAACACAACACTCAGCGTATGGCAGAGATGACTCAAATGTTACACGATATTCAGGTACATGTCTCAAGGATAATGTTTAATTGTTGTTTAAGCATACCAAGGTTAAGGAAGGTTAGGTAAAGATAACAATATTAAGGTTTTTTATTCAAGATCCTTACTACGTATTATGTTCAATATTTATAATGTGTTGTCAACAGAATAACATACATTTATATCATATAAAGAGATACTTGTGTGACCGTGCTGTGTTCCTTGCAGGCCTTAGTGTTGGCGCATACCCGAGACATAGAAGCTGAGGGAGAGCAGGAGCAGACAGCCAACAGTGAGGCGGAGGGAATCTTGCGTCAGTGCAGGAAGAGGAATGCAGAACTAGCCTGTCTCCATGAAGCCTCAGACTCCCTTGAAGCCAGAGCATCTCAGAGGCGGAGAGAAGCAGAAGAACTTGAAAAAAATTTGACAAATGACTCTGATCTCCTGAAGGAGCTTCTGGACCACTTATCTGAAGCCGAGAAAGATAATTTACTCCTTCTTCAGTACTCGGCAGAAGATGCTTCTAAACTCAAGGTGACAAACTATCCTATGAAACAGTTCAATATGTTATTAGTGTTATAATAATTCTAATTCTTTTCTTAACTATCAAGAAAACAATACTAGAGTAAAGGCATAGAAGAACAATGGGTCTTGAGTACAGATTGAAAAGATGATGTTTAAACAATTACAATTAATGTATTTTCCCAAGTATTGGTGCTTGGAATGAGGTGGGTGTGGAGGTGGTGTGTGCTGGAACATACATAACAATGAATTGAATAAAAGTAGATATGGAGACAATAATACAAGCTTGACTCAAATACTAAATGTTACAAATAGGTAAATACACATGACTGAATGCTATGGATGATACAGTTTGGATCATAGTAGTGAGTTAACCTGTATATGTAGGACACAGATCATGGAGAACTGTACAGTGTTCTTGTCTTGTTTGATCCTCCCTTTGAACCTCCTTCCACAGGCTCTGAGTGTGTCGCTGGAGCAAGAGTGTGACAAAGTGGCTCAGGCCGAGGCAGAACTCTCCTCCGCCCAGGGCGAGGTGCAGGTGGCACAGGCCTGTTTGGACCAGCTGGGCATAGCCTTCCTACAGGCAGCTGCTCACCGGGACCACTTGTTAGCCCAGTGGGAGGTGACCTTGGACCACATCTTCCATAAAGCTAATGAGAACACAGCATGCATTGAGGTGGGTGATTACTGTTTAATGATATTTCATGTTGACTCATTAAAGTGATCAGTATCGTAAGCTTAAACACAATCAAAGATATTGCAAAAAAGTAATTTCGTCAGTATTCTTTTTTCAATAAAATCATAAATAATCTAAGTCATCACAATAATCTAAGTCACACAATTGTGCATGCATACAAGTGCAATAATTAGAAGAATGTGCATACAAGGGGACACAATATAATATATTAGTTGTATAAGAGTATGTGGTTTATCATCATTTGATATTTGCAGGACTCTTTGGTAGTACAGCAGAAGATTTCAACTCTAAGGAGGGAGGTGGAGCAGGAGACTCAGATTCTGGTGCAGGTTAAAGACTCGTGTCAAGAGGCATTGGAAAACCTGCGTGTTGTGGAGGAGGAGTCGCGATGGGTGTGTGGGCAGCTGCAGGTTACTACTGGCACCAGGGAACACATTCAGGCTCAGGTGATTTATGAATATATTTATTAAACTTTGATGAAATTCACTCATTCCTGGAACCAATGTTAAACCAGTGTATCTGTTTTGATATTTTTGTTTTACTTTGAGAACCAGTCTCAGATTGTTATACAGAAAAATTTGATATAGTACATAATATAGTAATTAATGAATCAGGTATTTTAACTAAATCCCCATAAAGATAATTAAATACTTAGACATGCATATTCAATTTCTTGACATATAAATGAAAAAAGAAAAAAGAAAAAAAAAAAAATATATATATTAATATTTGTAATATTGAACCTTCTTTTGTGTAACCTTTGTGTTGGTGTGCAGGTGTGGGCAATGGAGAATGCCCTTGACAAGATCAACAAGGAGCTGGATGCCCTGGAACACAGGTTGGGGGAGCAGAGGACCCTACTTGAGGAGAAGAAAGCCTTCCTTGCAAGCTTGAAGCAGCAGTGTATAAAAGCAGAAGAGAAACTCACTCTGAACACTGAATTAGTCATGTCAGCTGAGGAGACACTACATTCACTGGAGACAATTGTTAAGGTATGATCTTGTGTCTCATGGAAAATAAGTTCATTCTTTTGATTTTCAATAAGTTAATTTCTATTGGACAAGAGGTATAATTTGCAATACTACTCACATTATTGAAGTTGATCTGCCACGGCAGAAGAGTCTCCACCTCTCCCTACCCAAACACTCCCTCTCCTTCTTCTTCCCAAACCACAAAGGCTGGACAGTAATAGTTGAATGGTTTGTACTGCAGAGAGTTTGGAAGTGATACTAATAAATAAAAACCTGTACGTACATAACTTGCTTTGGTTCTAAAATGGTAATGCTGTGATTATTTAGGGATAGTTTCATTTAATGGATTAGCCCACTGATGTGTACTGCACTATAATTTATATACGTAACTGTAATGATTGCATTACCTTATCCATTTATTAAACTTACTTCTACATAACTAATTTTTTTTCATACAACTGGCACACAAGAGAAAGCAGAGTGCATGAATACACTCAACAATCTATTCTACACAACCTAACACTAAAGCTTAACATTCAACACAACTGAACTAAATGTAACTTCATTCTAACAGGAGGCTGAGGGAGTGGCGAGAGGACTGATCAAGCAGAAGGAGAGGGTGGCGGAGGCAGAGCAGCACCATAGACAGGCTTTAGCCACGTGGCAAGAGGAAGAAGGCAGAGTCAAAGGGGAGATAACAGCCTTGCTCTCTGCCAAGACGCGACATCAGGCCAACATTAAGGAACTGGAGGGAAGGAAAGTCAAGCAAAAGGAAATTCTACATGATCAGGTTGGATTTTCTGAAATTCTTAAGTTAAAACATATACATAAAAAAGAAACTTCAAAGTGTAAAACCACATTATTATCATTCACATTTTTTCTACAAATGGTTACTACACAAACATGTAGAATGACATCTAATAAATATACAGAGAACAGTAATCCATTATACTCAGAAAGAAATCATGTCATAGCTTAAAATAATCCAATACAAATGTGCAATATAATGTACAGACAAATGTTACATGACAGACTGATATGTACAAAAATACCTCAATGCTGTAATGGTTTTCAAACACCCCATTTCCTTGACCTTACATTTATATAAAGTAAATTTCTAATGAAAAAAAGCCTTGATTTGACAGTGTTCATCTTGTAATTCATTTATTATTTTTAAATTTGTTGTAGCAAGTCTTTATATAATTCATTCTTAATAAATACTCTGCCTTTGTATCACAGGAACTACCTCGTGTATGCTACCGGGACTTTTGTAGCTTCCTTATGTTCTTATGTATCACAATGTTTTATCATGATAATTATACAACAGGAGGCAGAGGTACAACAGCTGCGTCGACACATCCATGACCTCACCCATGACAGTAACAACAACACTGCAGCTGAGGCAGACCAACAGAAATACCTTGAAGTGTTGCAGCAGCGGCTACACGACACCTCTAACACCATCAAGGTCTTAACAAGGCAGCTGGCATCCCTCAAGGTCAGTTAATAAGATGATAATTCAGTACTTCAATGGTAGGCACTAATGTATAGGTTTACTTTGTAGTTATTCATTTTGCTCTGCCTCTTATAAAAAAAACAGGGTTGATAATCTAATTTAATCTAGTTTGATGTCCCTTCCTTAGACTCCATTAAGGTGGTGGACAGAAATGAAGTTTCCATTTGTTTTTGTCAATACACTCTATTCTTGCACACTCCATCCCTCCCGTCCCTTACGTTACTGATGGTGATAATTATACACAAGTTTTTATATTAATTTCTTTGATACAAATGGTTGAAATGGTTTCCTGTCCATACTATGAATCCTAATCATTGATGTTGTTTCTCAGACTTCCCGCTTCACAGAACAAATGAATGTTTCCCAATTGGAGAAGCAAGAACAGAACATTGAAGGAGAGTTAACCACTGTAAGGATGAACAATCACAGCGCTGAAAGGTGGGCATGGAAATTATATGCTGTTCTTAATCCATTGTAAAATTAATCAGTTCTTTCAGGACTTTTTTCTGTATACTTTCTGGGAGTAGCAATTTGAGTGAGCATTTCTTTGATACTTTTCATAACTCTTGGCCAAAAATAGATAAATTAGAGAAATAAATAAATGAATAATAAAAAACCATGACAGTACACTCAACACAGTGACCAAGGTGCAAGTGTAGTTTGGTCAACGTTCACTGTCCCGTCACAACACTCGGCTTCACTACCATTTCAGCCGAGTGTTGTGATGAAGTTTTCCAGCATTGTGTTACTGATGGTTGTTGTTCTGTGTTGATGTTTAGGGAACTGTCAAAGCTCACCTCTGCCCGGGAGGAGGTGCGTGTAGACATTAGCCTTGAACAGCTGCACCTTCAGCGACGCATGAGGCAGCTGCAGATCACCTCCGCCCAGGCTGCCAAGATGTCCAGCCAGAAACACAATATGGAAGAAGTGAGTTTGTGAAATTGATGAATTCTGAACCACAATGCCATAAACAGAAAAAAGATAATATAAATAACTACTGTCAAAGTGTCATCTGTTGTCTTGTAGAAGTAGTATGACTTAAAGTTTGTAGAAGTCAAAGTTAAAGTTTCTTCATTTTTGTCAACCAACAGATAAAAGACATCTATAGTTTAATTCATTAGAAAGTTATTGTAGAAAAAAGTTAGACAGACACCTCACTCACTCTATCAAAATAAAAAGTTCATTCCCTTCATTGTTGTTGTTCCAGATGGTGACAGAAAAAATAGATGAAGTGAAGACTCGGATTGAAGAGTCAGAGCGAGACAAGCGGACGGTAGAAACAGAGCTTCACCAACTCTCCCTTCAAGTGCATCAAGTTTCCTCCAGACTCCAGCAACTTAGGGAAAAGTAAGCAAATATCACCATTATAGTCTCACATTTGTGGAAGGAATTCTGGGCAGCAAATCTAACATATATATGGTGTATGTATATCAGTTGGGTCATTTATTTATCTATATACCAGACAGTGCCAAGACAAGGCATGCATACACACATACATTCCTCTCACGTAGCAGTCTGGTCATAACATACTAATAATTATCCTATGCATCAGGTACAACAAGATCAAATGCAGCCTTGATTCTACAGAGGGTGAAGAAATATCACCAACCAGTGTCTTCTTAAAGGTAACTATCATCATTAACTCTTAAATACATATCATTATAAGAATTTTTGTTGAAGTTTCGGTACAAAATATATGCTGTAGACTCCTTTCATAGCTGACAATTTACTTTCTATCATGTTTTATATTTCTATTACTGGCAGCGCCATGCACATTTTAATTAGGTAATTAAATAAAGGAAACATTGTAGTGTAACTCTACACTTATAGACGTGATTTCAACATTCTTATGAATTCTTTACTATGGTGAAGGTGGAAGGTGAGCGAGCAGGGTTGCAAGAAGCGGGAGACTTGCTGGATCGTGAGGTAAGGCAAGCAGAGGAGGAAGTGGAGGCCCTGCAGCAGATGGTGCAGCTGATGACCATTGAGGGACAGCAGTACCGATCACAGCTGCATCTTATCTTTCACCACAGTTAGTTATTACAAGTCTCGTCTATGCAATTGTTATGTTATGATTACTTGCCATGATTTCACTTTTCCCAATACTTTGTGCTCCATTTAAGTTATATACGGTGGTGATTGCAAAGACTGTCTTAGTGCCGTCAGATTGGTAATGGTTCTTTTAAAGGTTATTTGGTGCAAGTCACATGAATGTTTTTAAGGTGATGAGCACAAAGAGAAGATGGAGTTGGAGGAGCGGCTTACAACCCTACAGGAGGAAGCTCTAGTGTGGGAAGCAGTGTTGCAAGAAGAACAAGCAACATTACAGGTACTTTAATTACATGGTATTGAATTTTTGGTTTTGTTTATCAGTCATTCTGTTGCTTATCGGCCTTTGTGTACATTGACGTATCCTGCAACAAATGTATGTTAACAGATATTACAGAACAATTTCCTGGAAAAGAGGAACATATGTGCTAATCGTCCATTGAAATTGATTTGAATAAAGTCTGGGTTTTTATGCATCTTTCCTTCATAATATAAAATTGAATGAGAAGGATGACAAAACATTTTAACAAGTAATGTCTTTCTTAGCCACTGCAATAGTCATGTTTTTAATTAGATTCATTATTAATTAGCTTCATAAAATGGGAATATTTATGGTACAGTAATAGTAATAGAGTAATGATGATGATGATGATGACTAACATTCATCTCTATTGCACGTCACCACCACCCAAGGGAACACAGGACAAGCTACGAGAGGTTGAGCTGCAGGTCAAAGCCGTTGAGGAGTTGTTGAGGGAGAAGAACACTCACCTGCGTGCCGTGGAGCAGGAGTCGGAGAGCCTCAGGACCAAGAGTGTTCACGCCACACAGGCTGCAAACACATTACTCTGGAGGGCCAGGATCAAGTCTTCTCTTCTGGTACATAAATCAATATACGTATAAGTGTTTTATTATTATAAGTTACTCTACATGTATCTACCTATATCACTAAGTTGTCACCTCACTCCAATAGTACAATAATGAACCACATTTGCATTGAATTAAAAACATATTAAAGTAAAAGGTATCAATAAAGATGAAATACAACATTATGGTGCCATTGATATCAAAATACATATAGCATATTTACATTAAAATACATATAGTACAGTATATGAAATGATCTATAATAAAGTATATCCATTAACCAGAAACTGTTATAATATATCTTTACATCATCAAGTGTGATTTTGTAGTAATAATTATTTGAATCAGACTTTATCAGAACACAGTCTAGATTTGTATTAAGAGAATCTGATGCATGTATCCATAACCCGAGTAGAATAATCACCTCCATAACCCGATGACGACACCTTCCCAGAGTGACGTGGATCTTCGGGTTGGTCAGGAGCGTTTGAGGAGTGTTCACACCCTCCTTGGTGAAGCTGTGTCCGCCCACCCCGAGGCAAGCCAAGCCACTGTCATTTACTGCCAACAAGCCAACATTCCTCCCCCAGACATACACACCTTGATGAAGAGGGAGTCATATGGATCAAGGTAAAGTAATATTCAGTTTAAACTATTACACATTAATGATTCAACACATTCACACCTGATTATTGATTAAAGACATACATAACTTGACGAAATAGGAATAAAATGGTTCAAGGTAAAGTAATATTCAGTTAAGATTGTTTTAGACATAAATTATTAGATATGGCATGGCTGAGGGATGTCTATATAATCCAATTTATCACTCATCAAGCAGAAAGGACCTTAGTTGTGATCCAATTCAGTATTTCCCAGTAGAAAAATGTTGTATGTATAATAATTTACCTATGAGTGAAGGCTGACTGAACCAGACTGTACACTTCTATAGTCATCTTAACCTTTGTGACTGGTTAGTTGTCCCAATTGTCTCATAAATCAATTAATGACAATATGCATTCTTTATATTTGAACAGGTCCAGTCTAGGCACCCTGCAGTCCTTCCGAAGTAGTAGCAGCAGAAGCAGCAGCAGCAACAGTATTAGCCAGGCAGGGAGTGAGTCAGCCAGGTCTTCTCGGCTCTCTCAACACTCTCATGACTCTGGCCGTTCTGGATCTCCAATCACACGGTCTAAATCAGCTTCCAGGCCGTCTACTTATAAACATTCTGCAATGCCAAAGATCACAGTCCTCAATCCAGGTAAACATTTAATTTTATTTTAAGACTGAGAAGCTGTTATATTGTGTTCATCTGAATGGCTATGGAGTATGGAGAGTCATACTATATCATTCATACTGGAGTCATTTTTATTACCTTGTTATGAATGGACCAAAGATGAGGAGGAGGAATGTGAGAAGAGTAACAAAAAAATAATGTCACAAGTTCCCCCAAAACATCTTACTTTTTTTTCCCAGTTTAAGCAATCATTAATTATCACTATAAATACCTTGAAATATCCCTGCCATGAAAGTACTAACAACATTTTATCTTTGCATTGGTTACATATTTACAATTAACCTTTATTAATGTGTTACTTTCCAGCCTTCCCCACCAAGGAGCTAAGAAGACCACAACATTACCAAGGGAAGAAGATCTATAGAAGGCCAAACAAACATTCTTAGACATGATCGCACGGGACAAATGATGATGATTGATACCGCTGTTTTACACTCACAAGTACAATCACTTCTTACATAGATACTCTTCTGCCAACAACACAGAGAGATTCATGCAGTTTCAAGCAGGTTTTAGTTCAGCACACAAGTAGTTATTGTTGTTGGTAGATATAAAATAGTTAGTGTTAATTTTTGTATGTCGGTTTGGTAAATATAAAATACTTAGTGTTAACTTTTGTATGTGTCCAAAACCAAATCAATAAAGAGAATAGTACTCTGTGTGATGATTTTTCTGAGTCCACTTCTAACATTTCCTCCCTATGAGTTATATTGTGAGTAAAGAACAATACAATGAAAACAACTCCCTTATAATGTACACACTAACAGTAACATCATGCAATAAAAAGTAAATGAGCGTTGACCAAGTGGTGGGTGTAAGGAAGTGAACACAGGATCTTATATTCCATCTGTTTTCAAATGGTGTCAGATCCTTCACATCACTCTGATACCAGGACGTGAGGTACTTTATATTGTGGAAAAGGCTCACCTCCATATACCATAAAAGGACTATCTTTTAGTAATTATTTATAATCTTAATTGTGTCTTTAATTTGAAGTTATTTATATTTTACATTTTACCGATGTTTTCAGTTTTTCCAATTTGATATGTGGCACCATTCCATTCCGGTATTAAAGCACCTATTCATTAGTCAATCAATGCAGCTGATACTCTACCTTTAATTAGGAGTTGAGTCGAGTGGAGCAATGGCGGGTGACACACATGTTCAAGAGGTGCCACTATAAACACATGTTCCCACACCCTATGTGCACCACACTAACACCCTACACATGCACTAAATCCCTAAAAAGAAGAAGAAAAAATAAATGAATAAATAGTTACTTAAATACATAATAACAGTAAGGGTCTTTCATGAAACAGCAAATTAGTGTTTAAGTTTATTTACCTTACATTGACAGTTGCAGCAAATACTATAGTGAACTGGTGTAACCTTAACTATGAGATTCCTGCCGCTTCTGTTTCTTGCATGGAGGCGGGAGAGTGTCTGAGTCAGGGTAATGGAGAATCAATTCCTTATAGAAGAGTGAGTAATCATTTTGGTGAGGCAGAACACCCACTGGGGCACTCACACTTACCTCATCTGAAAACACAATACAGAAGCACTTTAATACACAGACATAGAGCAGGAAATAGGAAGACAATGCTTACACTTGCATCACATAAGTATGAGGATTCCTGAGAACAATTTTTAGTCTTACCAGCATCAGTTCCACCAAGAATAGAGATCCTCAATCTTTCCAATTTTCTGCGTTCTCCTAAAGGCAGAAGTTTTGCTGCTGACAGTATGTTGTCGACTGTGTACAATTCTTGATCCATTGGTGTGCTGTTTCTCATCTCCTTTGCACTGCTCGCTTTGGAACATTCATTAAAGTGGGACAGGAAATCTCTAAGTTTGTCCTTCTGGCTGTCTGTTATACTTGACTGTGGACTGTCCATAATTCTGAAAAGTACAATGATGCCATAACAAGATGAAAAAAATATAACATACAGATAGGCACATGAGAACACACAAGATGGGAATTCAGTAAATATGCACAAATTAATGACCTTCGCTCGGTTCCTTTTGGTCACCTTTTATGGCTGGCTGGAATATGGTTGTATAGTATTGTTACACTCCCCACCACAGGACTCTTCCCTTCCTAACAACATACAAATCATATCTATTATGTACTCACCTCATGGCGATGTCAGTGCACCATTCTGACTGTGGTGTGAGAAGCTCCACCACTACTCTCTTCCACTCCACCTCTTCTGACGGGGAGTTCATCAACGTTATGGAGTGGTTTTCACAGTGAGATTCCTGGCTCGAGAAACAAGGCATGTCCAGCAAGGCTCCAGAAATGATGCATATCCATTCTGATGAGAGTTCTGAGTGTTCTGCAACCAAACAAATAATAACCTAACACCTTCTACACCAAAACATTACGTGGACTTTGTTTGTGTGGATACATTAAGCTAAACTCAATGTATTGGATGAAGTTTGTAACAACAATTTCAAAGTAGTACTCCATTATGTGACATGTAACTTCTTTAAACTTATAACAATTGAGTAAAACATTAAAATATGACATTGTGTAGCTTACCTTGGCCTCTTCTAATAAGACATGACAACAGTAACTCAATGTCTTCTCCAGTCTCCAAGAAAAAGTCAAGCAAAGGTTTGACTTTTTGTAAAACATTTGGTTCAATGCAGCAGCCACACTCACAGACATCACCTGGTAAGGATGTAGGATTTATTAATGCAATACAAATATTGATGTCTCATGTTAATTATATTCTACTTACACAATACATAAAATTAAACTTTTCATTAATATTCTAAAGTTTTCATATTTTGAGCATTTTCAAGCTAAACGAACGTACTTATTTTTCATCACTTCCCTTCATCATAAAACTCTACTTCCTGTTTCTATTTCCATATTGCTTTTTTTTTACCTAAACAAAAAGCCTTCCTGAACCCTTCCTCCCATATCTTCCTTGGTGTACTCACTGGCACTCTCTTTTACACTCAGTAATGTTTGACAGTTAACCTTGCTGCAGGCACACAAGCAAACATACACATAAGGGCACCATTACTGGCCTTCACCTCCTCATGGACACCACACTCACAACTTGTTGACTTGGCTGTACCTATTATGTATTAGGCAAACGCAGCCTACAGTGTACAAAGAGAAAAGTTAAACTATCTTTTATTGACCAGGGATTTAAACATATACTTACTGTGGGTAAATACACTGTAATTACAGAGTAAAAAGCATATTGAAATAAAACATTTGTAAAGAATTTAGGAAATGGAAACTTTTCTCCAACTTACCCTTCACAATATGACTTGCCAAGGAACAGGAAACCTCAGGCAGCAGGACATGAGAAACAACTGCTTTGGTGCATTCCTCCGGCTTCAACGAGTACAACGATTCAAGACGCTCAAGTACATTCTTTCTAACCTAGAATGGAAAGATAACCAGGTTTTTATATCTCTAGGTATCTAAAGGCTAAGTGAGAGGAGTGCATGTCTGCGAGTTTGAGCGCCTTGTCTCGGCTACTCTCATTAAGAGGATATCAGCCTGGCGTATAGATAGATAGATTTGTCATACTGGGTCAGGCAGAGCTTATAAAGTCTATTCATTATAGTATTTATGTCAACGTTTCTAAAGGAGTCTCTGATCCTGGCCATGCTTACCTCATTGAATGTACTTCCATTTATTTTCTTTTTAATAGTTTTGGTGAAGCGTGTGTACGTTCTTAGGAGGTGGATGAAAGCTTCCCAATCTTCAGGTGTACATTCTGACACCATGGATGAGTTTGTCTGTGTCTTCTCAAACTCAGTATCCCAATAATGTTCCTGAAAAGAGAGAGAGAAGTAGGTGACAAAATAAATAAATATACATCATCAAGCAGTTCCATTATCAACACTCATAGAAAAATAAGAGAGTAGAGATGGAAGAAAAAAAGAAAGAGGTAATAAATAAATAAATAAATAAAATCTTACACAAAAAAATACCCAGAGAAAAAAGTAAAAAAAAACTTTCACCACCTAAAAGGCATCCATTAAAATACCTCAAAAGTACATCACCCACCTTAATCCACTTGTACGCCACCTCCAAGGCCTTGAACACAGCCTCCCCGCCTCCCCACCCTCCATGGCCGTGCACAATCTCATTACGCAGGTCCACCAGGTGCATTGGAAGCCCGATCTCAGTGGCAAGGCAGTGCATGGGCTGAGCCTTGTAATACTTGGACTGTGGCAACTTGACAATGGAAGTAACGAACCTGGAAGTAGAGTTTTTGTAACGATTATATTACTTAAGAAAGAAGTAAGAGCCCAGAGCCCAATCCAAAGCAAGTTTCTTTTCTGTATTACACAAAAAGACTAAATAAAGTATATATTATTGTTATTTCAGATTGGATTTTGTATTAGGGATAAGGCAAGCCCATAACCCAGGCTTTATGTGGTGTAGAAAGCCTGTTTACATGCCCTTAAGCCCTCCTAACCCACTATAAGACAAGGGATAGTTGGTAATAGTAATGGATAGTTAGGCAATGTCTGTAGTGTTAATAGTATACACGGTTTGATAGTTTTTTGTTTGAAGGATTAGGATTAGCATTAGACTCTACTTTAAGCATCTTGTTACTGTATTGTATTATATTCTGTGGTGTTAACGTGTGTTTATAGACGTAGGGAATTAATTTGTATGTATATTATCTTCTATTTTCTAGCTGGTGATGAGATAATTTTTCCCTAATCCTTGACACTGAGTTATTTATGTTCCTAGATTTGTTCTTATTCAATAGTTAGAGTTGTTTGCAAATTAAACACTTGAACACTATCCATCGTTTATCTCACCTTTGAAGTGCTGAGGCTAAGAAGATGGATTTGACAGCATTATCAACACCAGGATCAGCCTCCACTATCTTGGCGTGAAGGAGAGGTAAGGTGACGTCAATACCAGCTGGTAATTTCTCAACCCTGAAAGAAGATAAGCAGCAGTAAAATGAAATCAAATAAAATGTAATAGTGACTTATCTGGCTAATTACACTTTATTACATTTTATTATTATTATTGATATAAACCATTCTTGTATTCCAGCATCATCATATCATTACCTTTCCTGCTTCTATCTAGCTTGTCACACTCCTAGAACTGCTCTCAAATGATCTATTACAAGCTGCTAATTCAACACCTTTCTACACTTAGGTACACATTTTTAAACAATTCCTTGTCAGCCAAGAGTGAGTAAGTTGTCCTTTGGCTTTACATTTTGGGCTAAACTTGAACAGAGTAAAAGTGTAACAGGATATGTACACTATACCACCATGCTCATATATGAATACACACTCAAATTAATTCCTTATATTGATAGAGAAACACATCTAAATGAAGTTTAAAGGTTACTGCACTCACCTCGCCTGCCACATAAGCATAGTGTCCTTGGCCTCTTTCCAGCGACAAATATCATTGGAAAAAGCTGCCTTGTAAGTCTCTCTCCACTCCTCTCTGTAGTAAGAAAAACAATGAGCCATTACATTATATAATATCAATGTAAAATGTATACAAATACTCCGCAGGTACAAACACAACACGACAATTTGAAAGTTTAGTTTGTTTAAGGACAGTAATTGTTTCCTAATGTTTGGTTTGTTTAATATTGTTTGTTTTCTAAGGTGTTTTGTTTCCTATAGGGTGCTTGTTTCCTAATGTGTTTGGTTGGTAAATCTTTAGAACAACGCCTCCAAACCGAGCATCATATTTTTTGTTGCAGTACACAGGATACTTACTGTACTGAACATCTATGAAGGTTTTAATGAGCGGTCGCATAAACTAAACTGACACCCCAACCTAACCTAACCGGATACCCCCGACGACACAACCCTTGCCTAAGCTGACCACGGGGAGGGGGAGGGGGAGCTACGCCTAGGGTATTTGTTTTGTAATGTGTTTGGTTCCTATGGTGTTTGTTTTGTTTACTACCTTGGATGTTAGGCTGGCAACACCTTCCCAACACGTGGTCTTATCCTAGCTAATGACAAGACCAGGTTAGACCCTTTCACACACCTACTCATTGTGCTTATATAAAAAGTATATCAATCCTGTAATAACAAAAATAGTAATATGTTTATCAATTGTTTCACGATAAGACAAGGAAGATTAGTACATACATAAGAAGAACAGGTATTATTGCAGTTTCAACCAATACACCACACGTAACTATAAACTATCTCAGGGTCTAGATGACACTGTTAGGAGCATTTCTAGCCCCATATTACACTCTCGGAAACTAATAATTAATAATAGGAAAATTCTTTGACTTCTAGAGAAACTTCCTTAGATTTTTTAGTCCATATTGGTGAATGTTTTATATTAGTCATTATTATGAAGTATTATTGCAGTCATGAAGGTTAGGTTAGGATATTGAACCAGGTTTCTGGTTGGGGGGGGTCCAGGGGGGGCGCAGCCCCCCGGTTAGAAAGAATAGGTTTATCGTGTTTGCTACATTTAGAGAATTTTTAGGGAAATTTCTCTAGATTTTCAAAGTCCATATATCACTCATATATGCCTCCCCCCCCAAAAAAAAATCCCGACTCCCCACAGCCCCAAAGCTTGCTTCAGGGGTTGGGAGGGGTGTGGGTAGAGATAGGGAATATTGGTTGCAACTGCAAATTTACCGAAGAACATAAACATACGACCCGAGCCATACAAATATTCACAAACATGGATATAATAGAAAAAAAACGAAAGATTATGTATATCCAACATAACAGGTATCATCATTTATTTATCTTAATGCAATCAGTCTTTGTTAATGAGGCTGACAGTGGAAATAAATCATAATAAACTCACTTTGAAAACCAAGGCACCAGCTGCAGCCTACCCATCTTCACCTCACTTCGGATCAGCTGATACTAGGGACGGACGGGTACCTCTGGGGTCCTACCCCAAATAAAACCACCACTAACGTGTTGTACATTACGTACCTCATCACCTATGTCAATATTTTGATGATCAGTGAGGAGATGCTATTAGTAAGATTTACCAAAAAGTTTTATAAGATTAATAAATGTAAAATCTATAATGAAAGGTTAGAAATCATCCCGTTAAAAATAAGGAATCACGATAACAAAATCATCATCATCATCATCAGTGACACGAAAAGAAAATTATACTTACCATTTGGGAGACTTACTGACCTTGGTCACTCGTTCTCTGGGCCTTGTTGTTTTTTTTATTACATTATTCAAGTTTTCTGACACTTAGTATACTTAAACAGCCTTTTCATAAGTTAGTAAGGTTGTTTTGTCAGTCCTCCCTTCAATCACAGTTTACATACTATATATATGCATCCATTTACTCTTTACTTGTATATATTATGGTATTTCCAAACCCACCTATTATCTACACCAACACTAATTTTAACACAGAATGCTTGCCTACTACATCTTGAACTTTTAGTCTATCCAGCCGCCCTGAAAACCTCCTTTATATCTGTCCAACAGGTAAAACAGGATGGGATGTTGGTGTATAAGATAAAACAAAGGTGGGAAAGTGAGATGACTGTAGTGTATAAGAAAGAAGGTCTTATAAGGTGCACGAGACCCTTATGAGTTCCTAGAGGTATCCCAGTAGTCTACACTTCACTATACAGAATCCTTAACCATAACTTATACTCCTCTCACAAGCATTTTTTTAGCAATACACTATACACGAATATTTGAATGAGGAAATTCCAAGTTCTTTCGAGACTGTTATTAACCATCAAATACCATCCAATCTGGGTTTTTTTTTTCTAGTGTTGTGTACGAATACAAAAATAATGCTGAGTTGCTTTATTCATCGGTAAGGTGTTCAAACAATAAATTCAAGTTAACAAATATAGTATATCAAATACAAAAATGTTGCAGGCACAAGTTATATTCTCCTTAATGTAATAAAATAAATAACATGGATTTTAAGATTACAAGGCGAACCAATGTCATCTAACTGTTGTCTTTATATATTTATCTACTATTGTATTGTCATAAAAACAGAATTTGCTCTAGTGCAGATTACAAACATAATCATGAAGAAAATCAACCCATTCTCCTTCAATTATTTCAGTCGATTGATGTAGTCACGAATTTTATCTTCACTTGCTCCTGAAAAGCTGTCCACCTGGGAAAAAAACAAACAGAGTTAATTTGGATCACAATATCATTCTAACTTTAAAATCTATATCAGTGTGATGTATATATATATCTCTATGAAAAAAAATCAATACAAAGTAGACAGAAAAAATGTTCTAAAAGGGTTATAGTCAAAGGAAAGTTGATTGTATTAAGTTCATGAATCCAAACCATAATTCTTTAAACTTTATAGCAGAATGTTAATGAATCCTATCATACAATTATTAATCTTAATGAATACTGTCAGTGTCTCAGTCTATTAATTGATCAATAATTTTGTCTTTAGTTTATGTTTTTTTTATAATTTTACCAGACATGATGTTAATAGTGTATAATCAGTTAACATTTCCTGATACTGTTATCAAAGACTGAATAATGATAACAATACTCAAACAATACCTGCATAACATGAAATCTATTGAAAAGTTTGCATGAAAATTTTCAGTTATAAGGAATCTTCCCTAAATTAAATTTCCATAATTTCTTACTTTATAAAAACTGTTATTCTACAATACATGGTCAACTTCAAACCTTATTATATGAACTAATAATGTAGCATTTCATTCCATATTTCACTTTACATAAGAACATAATAAAATAATGAAGCTGCAAAAGGTTAGTTGACCTACACAAGGCAGCTCCTGTGCACCTAACACTTACCATCTGTTATCTTCATTAATTGAAATATCCAACCTTTTCTTAAACCTATCTAGTGTCCCAGCACTTACCACATGCTTGCTGAGTTTGTTACACTCCTCTACTACTCTATTAGTGAACACATTGTACTGTCTACTACCTTACCTTTTCCCCATCCTTAAAGAAGATGAAAGTAGGCATGCAGGACACCTGGTAGGTCAGTGCAATGTCCTCACACTCATCCACATCCACCTTCAGGAACACCACGTCATCCATCTGCTCACTCATCTCCTGAAATTAAAAACACATTCTTTACTTATCATAGGATGTTACAAACCTTCATTCATTTCACTAACAAGATGCTTGAGTTCAATGATAACAATACAATTACTAATCTGCAAAACTTGGTAAGGAAATATCATCACTGAAGTATTCTGTTATTAATTTCAATCAGGTTTTTGAGGCCATTGTAATACTATTTACCTGAAGCTTAGGAGCGATCATCTTGCACGGCCCACACCAGGTAGCGTAGAAGTCAGTGATGACAAGCTTGTGGCCAGCATTTTTCAGCTGCTGCTTGAAGTCATTCTAAAAACACACACACACATATTATCATTACTATTGAAACAATCTGATAAGCAATAACACCAAACTCCCTAAGATACTTACAAATGCATTGAAATGTTTATCTTTTCTGTATGTATTTATTGTATGTTTGAGAATATTTTGTAATGTATGTATGTATTCCACCCAAGGTTTTTAGAATAGTTACACTTAAAAAAAATGTAGCTTTAAGCTTTATTGTCCAATAATGTTGAAAACATATAATTGCATAATCTTCTCTTCCACCATTACAGTCCCCATCCCTCCAACAACTATGAACAATAATTATCATATCACACATATATACGAAAGGTGGTGATGTGCTTTCACTCTCAAAGATGACAAACAAACATCAAATTAATTCAAAACACATCAAAATTTATCAGAAAAAAATAGTGAGTGGTTCAAGAAACGAATCTTTACCGATGTATTCACCAAAGTTGGGACATCAAGAAAGATACAAACCCATTACATCACCACAAGTTGCATCACTTCCTCACCTTCAAACTTCACACAATCAACACCAAATTTGGAACACTTGCAACACAGAGGAAGGATTGGTGAGTACCTTGTCACTTGTTTGAGGTTTTTTAATAGTCTAGTGACGAGGATGTGAAAGGGAAGCTATAAGAGTTTAAAACAAATATCTCCATTAGTGACGAACTACTACACCAATATCATCATTATTTTAAAAGCCTACATACATCCTTGCGTGTCTCAGTCTTATTGAATTCTGGAGATATATGAAATGCACTCTTTGCAGCCATTACTACTCAAGTTTTGTGTATAATATTTGTTAAAGTATATAGTGTGACTACCGTTTACTTAGGTTGTTAGGTTAGGACAAGTTAGTTTAATGTCAACTGGTTCATGCGTGGAAACTAGTCATTATCTCCTTATTAATTATCCATTTATTCATGCGTGGAAACTCGATCCATTATCTCTTTAATTTTAATAATCATCCATTTCAGGAGATTAATACACTGGGAAAACTATGGTATGAAAGCTTCTATTGTATTATTTCTAAGTATTAGTTTATGGCAGATCAATATAAATGTTAATTAATGGATACCTACCTAGCTGGTGATGGAAAAACAAAACATATTGATTTACACTTCGAAGGGATATTTTATGTTCCTAACTTCCTACTCATTGACTTTTAACATCTCGAACAACTATATACAAAATAATAATAAAAAAAAAGATATATATGTCATGCAATACCGAATTAACTGACTGCCTTTCTATCTTTTTTTTTAATCCAATTACGTGAATGATATCATGTTTCATAATAGAGTAAATCTTTCAATAAAAGCTACCGCCTTATTGCAATATTATCTCAATGAATGATAAGAAAAAAAACATCGATAACGAGACAATATTGACACCAAACAGAAAGTGAAAACAATAGATAATAAGATATACACACACAAAACGCACACCTCCACACACACACATCACACACAAACACACACCACACCTAACACACACACACACCTCCACACCAAGAACTAAGAAATCGAAATACTACCTGGTCTTTCACTGTATAAACCATCTTGAGTGTATGAGGGCTGGACAAGTAAACTGGGGCCACAAAACACTGTGAGAACCTGTGCACGCGAGTGTGTGTGTCTCACTCTTACTCTGACTCGACAGTGAAAATGTGAAATGCCTCTACCTAGTACGCTCTCTCTTCCTCTTCCCTCTAGTTGCCACATATTACATAGTATGCCACATATTAGTTACATAGAACACCATACAAATTCCAGACCCTTCACTCCAAACTAGGTCGTCTGTCCTTAACCTAGAGGAGAAAATGTCCAAAAATATATTAGAGAAGCGTAGTAGGAATATTTATTAATATCGTTGGTGTTAAACTTCTCAGTATTTTAAGATATTTAAGTATTATGTTATTTGTATTGTAAGTTTCCTACATTGTGGTCTATTTAATAATTTATTAATGATTTATTAGCGTTTTTTTCCATCACATCATCTATTTAGTATTCAGTTCTTCCTCTTCCTCTTCCTCTCCTTCTCGCATATCACTCTGAGTCACTGACAACTCCGTGATCTATGTACGTTTGTTTCTTTTATTAATGTGTGTTAGATGATGTCATAATGATGGTTGGAAATAAACTATATCGTTAGAAATTTATTGCTATCTGTAAGTACAGTACTACGAAGAGTTGTTAACTTTTCTTCCTCGGTCAATCTCCCTCTCTTTCTTCTACCTTATAGTATTTCCATTTTCATTATTTGTTTTCCTATATATTCTTAAATAACTCTTCTCTTCCCATCATGTGTCCATTACATCTTAATTTCATACCATGCCTTTTTAACTCACACATAACAAAATTGTTTTATTAATCTAGTCTTGAAATTCACTTAAAGGGTATGATAATATTGTATTAGGGCTTACTAACAAATTAGCTTGTGATCAAATATACAGACATCAATTAACTTTTGTACCGTAGGCTGTTTTTATCACGTAATTGTAAAAAAGAAATATATCAGTAAGGCGAAAAATATTGACAATCATGGATAATCGATTTATTGTATTATATATTCAAAGAAAAAAATGCAGTATTTTACATGAGTGAACGATACAGAAAATGAATAACGTAATTTGGTCGTAATATTAAAAAAAAACGTGAATTTAAAGGGCATGTTAAAAAACTTAGACGTGCGTCATAAAGTAGGAATTTTTTTTTTTTTAAATGATGTAGCAACATAGTATGATATCCTAAGGTTTTTTTTTATTTTTTATAAAATGTAGTGGCCTCCAAAGTAATGTATTGTAGGTAGCTATGATAGGTTATCCTGTTATAACATTAAGAAGAGAATATAATAGACTATAGTTCAAATTACCAATACCGTTGGATGTGCCAATGAATAATTACTATTACATTGACGATACATCAAAACCTCAGGATATTGCGTGTTATGTTTTGCTCGCGGGTTTCCCCAAGCATATGGTAAACGGGAATCCGGTACACGTGTCCATAAAGAGAGTTGTACTGATGACTGAATTGAGTTTCTTCACAGTCATTTAAAAATTTCGTCATAAAGTTTCTTGCTTTATAATAAACTTAACCATTTAATTACCCAAGGTGAGATTTCTTAACGTAACTCATTACCCCTTAATTGTTGATAATTTAGAATAATGGTGGGTCAATTTCTACACAATATTACCGCCAACAGTGTTATCATTGCATTGTTAGCCTACATTACAATTAATTGTAACTACTGAAATGATAGTACTAGTGTATCCTCCGTAATGATCGGAGTTGATGACGTGTCATTAGATCAATACTTCCATGGCTACCTTGAGGACCTAATGGTAGCCTTGGAACCTTACACCTTAATAAAGACAAAGTTTAGGTTAAAGAAACAGAAGGGGAAACAAAGGAGGGGAGAATAGGTGAAGAGGGGAAGTTTGACTGTTTTTAAATAATAATACATATGCTGCAACAGTACGTATGTGTATGTGTGTGTTCATCCACGGTCTTGATTATTACGTAATATGGACTGGTGATGACATCATTCTTATTATAGACACACCATGCACACGTACACCACATCTTTTATTTATTCAATGATGACTAATGGTCGCTGATCAAGGACGGAAAATTTTAGCACCATGATTGAAGTGTGTGTGTGTGTGTACCAGACTTTTTATTTTTTTATTTTTTTTTATATAATTAGGTAAATACATTTGCAAGTGTGTGCGTCCATCCACGTTCTTACATATGTGTGGGTGGGAGTGAATGCATGCTTACGATATCTCTCTCTCTCTCTCTCTCTCTCTCTCTCTCTCTCTCTCTATATATATATATATATATATATATATATATATATATATATATATATATATATCTTTCTCTCTCTCTCTCATCTCTCTCTCTCTCTCTCTATATATATATATATATATATATATATATATATATATATATATATATGTATATGTATGTATACTCTCGTGTGTGTGTGTGTGTGTGTGTGTGTGTGTGTTGCCCAAAAAACTTTGCTTACAAAGGGCGGTTTGCTTTGAAAAAGATTAATTTTTGTTCACCATAAAACTTTGTTTTTTATAGCAGACATCATAAAGTGTTTAAGTGTTTAAGAATGTGTGTGTGTGTGTGTGTGTGTGTGTGTGTGTGTGTGTGTGTGTGTGTGTGTGTCGCCCAGTCACATAAATTTACTGGCGGAAGGGAAGTGGAAATAATAATTATATTACAGCAACATGGACAGAACTAGAACAATTCCCAAAGTCAAATTGGAGAAAAAACAAGCTCATAGATGGAGTGGAAACCTGCCCAGCCTGCGAAGACGAATGAATGTTTTTATGAGAAAAGAAGATAAT
This sequence comes from Metacarcinus magister, assembly GCA_029783475.1. NCBI lineage: Eukaryota > Metazoa > Arthropoda > Malacostraca > Decapoda > Cancridae > Metacarcinus > Metacarcinus magister. The sequence continues at coordinate 9,211,015 of JAPQNM010000025.1, forward strand.
TATTTGAAATATATCTAGAACAAACGTGACTTTATAATGAAACCATATTGATTCTAAAATTAAGTCACAAAAAAGACTTATTGATATAACACAACTATTGGTGAACTGGAACCGAACTTGACTAAACCGGACTTGATTGAACCGAACTTGACTGAACCGAACTTGTCAGCGGAAAGTTTAAACAAAACAAAACAGAAAGAATACCACACAGGTAAATGATGAATTATCTTTCACTGTAATTGCTTTTAATAGAGTTCATTGTTTTACTTTATACTTCAACTTAATAGACGATGTTTTATTTTCTACTTTAACTTAATAGATAGTAAGAACATAAGAATATAAGGAAGCTACAAAAGGGTTATAGTTCCTGTTACTCCAATACTCCCTTATTACCTACATCCACCTCCACCTCCTCAAGCGTGTCCTGAAGTGCTAAATTTAGTAAATGGCCATAGCAATGTACATATATGGCCAGTGGTGCAACCTCCTGAAGCCCCATCAAAGCACTGGCCTACAATATCCTCTAGTCTGACATCAACAACATTTCTCAGCACGTTTTATACCAATTCAAACAGCACTTCTCCTTCTGCTGATTTTGTCTCATAAAATCCCCCCAAAATTTCTGAAGTTTCACCGTTATGAACATATCTGAGACACACAGAGACTTGTTCTTTGTTGCTGATACCCGAGGTTTTATCAACAATGATACTGTACTTCCCTACCTCTTGTACAGTTTTTGCAATATCCTGCAATAAAAGATCAGATGCAATCGCCTAAATCAGGGGGGCAATAGTCCCCTGCCCCCACACCTCCTACGCCTATGGATACAGTGAAGTGCAAATATACTTACGTGAGTGTTGTGTTGCAGGGTTTCAGGACGGAGAGGAAAGCTACTCCTTTCTAGCCCACGAGTCTGTGCCTTTTGGTTGTGTTTAGTGATAGGATGTGTTAGTATTAGGATGTTAGTATTAGGATGTGTTAGTGTTAGAGGTTCATACTACCTAAAGGGGTGGTTAGTTGCTTACGAGGCAGAGGAGGCTGACTTAAACCCGTGCCTGAGGTGTTTTATTAAGGAGGAGGAGGAGTGCTTCACCCCGAGATTAGGTTATGTAAATTGCATTGTTTTTTTTGTTTAAATATACTTGGTAAATGACTCAACTCAGTTTTGTTGCTCCCTAGCAAAATTCAGTGCCTTAAGTGTAATTAATCCATACAGTTACCACTAAGCTCGGCCTGTAGCTCACTGCCCAATAACACCTTAAAAGCTACAGTGAAAGGGAGTACATTACAATCACACCTTTAATCCTATAATATCTATCTTATCTTTCTTTATTAATTTCCGAACATTAATCAATCTTTCTCCTTTCTCTCTCTATCCTTACATTTCTTTATCCTATCTTTCTTTATTAATTTCCGTTAAACTTCAGGTCACAGAAGCACTGGATTGAATGGTACCGGCGTGACTTCCCTTCCTTGTGTGCGTCTCATCATGGCTGATATATCTGGAAGAGTGTCGGCCATCAGTCACTCGTTCAGGTAAGGTAATTTTACGAACATAAATCATAATCAACAATATTAAGGTTAATCAAGTTTCTACTGAATTTCCTGTCTTATCTCTTAAGGTGTAATAATTGTTGTGAGATTATCTTGAATTAATAATGTGTTGTAGTGTAGTTTTACATATATATATATATATATATATATATATATATATATATATATATATATATATATATATATATATATATATTGTAATGAACCAGATGGCGATTTGTCTAAGGGAAGTGAAATATTTCAATGAACCACCGAATCACTACACAGGATGATAGAAAACTCTGGGAAGCTTTAGGTCTTATTAAATTAACACATTAGAAATATATTTACCCAAAACAAAGCAGCTTTCTTATCACCCGAAGTGAGCTTTAATACAGCAATAACACTTGTGATCCCACTTGATAACACGAGTATCACCCCGAACAAAACTACTCAGCGCGTTATTGTCTCACATGAAAACAAAAACAAACAAACAAATAAAACGATGAAAGTTATTTACATGTGTGTGTGTGTGTGTGTAAATGAGGGTGTGTGTGTGTGTGTGAGAGAGTGTGTGTTGTTCTGGCGTTCACTGTGTCATGGTGTGTTCTTGTTCTCCTCTGTCCGTTGATAAACTCTAACTACTCACATGAACGTGCTACCCGGAGTCCACCAGGAGAGTGTTGAGCCTTGAGTTGTGTGAATGAGACTGCTTGGAAGAGCTCGGCGAGTGTTTGATGACGTCTCACTTTGCCCTGTCAGGGAGAAGGCTCGGAGCTTTGGCGCTCGTGCTGAACTCGCGTTGGAGCAGTATATATATATATATATATATATATATATATATATATATATATATATATATATATATATATATATATATATATATATATATATATACATACACACACACACTGTAGTTTTATAAGTATGTTCCTTAAGAAAGAAGTAAGAGCCCAATCCAAAGCAAGTTTCTTTTCTGTATTACACAAAAAGACTAAATAAATTATATATTATTTATTATTATGAACATCCGTATTATTGCAGACTGATGGATAGCTGGGTATATTTTATCAAGCTGGATACTGGATTAAGAACTGAATCCATAATGTTGAAGGAAGCCAAGCAAGAATGGCATCAAATCCTAAAAATACATCAATGCTATACTATTGCATGCTTGGACACGCAGAATATAGATGTAGTAAGTATGAACCTAATGTTTTGAGGTGCAGTAAACTCCTCCAAACTCAGACAATTATTCAGGGTTTAAAAACATTCACTGTATTTATGTGGGTGGCAATAGGACCAAAAGTGGTAAATATTCCATAGAAGTTAGCAGATGTGGACATCTTTTTTCTGGGCTAAATTTGATGCTCTTTCTAATGAATATACTTAGGTTTTGCAGATACTTGTAGAAATGTGACTTTTTGAAACCAATTTCAATTTTACAATTTTCCAAAAAAAGAAATCACTCTGAAGAAAAAACAACAATATAAAAATCATTCCAGAAAAAAAGATAATCCGCACCTCAGAGTTCTAACAAAACCATTCGCATGAAAGGAAAAATAAAAACCCAGTTCTTCTGTTCCAGCTGCCCCCAACAGCCACTGGCTTTACCCGCCCACTCATATTGCTCCTTTTCAAAACTAAATGTAACAATTAATAATAGAGAAAAGCTAAGTTGTAATGCTTGTACAGACCACCAACTCCTGGGGAATATTAAACACAATAGTATTCCTGGTGTGGTAAGTAAGTTTATTCCTCTATAATTTACATAGTCCTTTTTTCATCTAAAAAAAAATCGCTATAGAAAACGAAAAAAATCTACATTAGAATATTCCTTTCATGGTATTAAACACTGACACGATGCATGTTTCCTGCCTCTCCTTAGATACCACACCTTGTTTCCAACTTACCCTATATAAAATGTAGGATATTGTTAGGATACCTGAGGGAGAGGAGGGATAGGATGCTGAGAGGATGGTGTTTGCTAGTGTGGTGTGTATAGACAAGAACTATTAGAAACTTTTCTGTCATGGCCACCTACTTGAGGGATATCCTAGGAACTGGTGTCTGAGTGTCCGAGTAGATGCACTGATTCAGCTATTATTCAATGTGTTGTGCTATGTGTATGTATGTATAGTATTGCATATCATTTACTTGATGTATGTTCGCAGGGAAGTGAGTCTATGAAAGTGTTCACCACAAGCTGCAACTCCACTTTGATCCCACTGCCTGAGGAGCAAGCCATTGTACAAGGATTGCCGCTGGACGGACACCTCAAGGAAATGCAACCTAAAGTACTTTCGTGCAAGGTAGAGTAATTTCACTTTGTTGAAAAAAGTTATAAATTGATAAAAATAAAAAAATAATTATTTTGATCTATCTATCTGTATACCAGGCTATTATCTACCTAAATGCGGATAGCCAAGACAAGGTACATACACACATACATGCATACATACATGCACACACACATACACACTTCTCTCACTTAGCCTCTAGGCCACCATAGGAGAAGAGAAGTACACCTCACCTAAACACAGCACGTCAGGTCCGTCTCACAAACTGGCATACTTCATACTTCATACTGTTGGGGATTGCGGGTCTAGCCTTTGTAACGGCACCCTTGCACACCTCTCTGAAACAGGTAGGTCACAACCCCTGGCTAACACCCGGTATCCATGCACTGCTGGGTGGACAGGGTCAGGGGTGGAAGGAGACACCACTACTTTTTCCGCTCCGTCCTGGATTGAACTTAGAATCTCTCTGTTGTGAGGCGAGTGAGGGGGCCAGGGTTCGATCCCCTGGGCGGACGGAGATTATTTGGGTGTGTCTCCTTTCACGTGTAGCCCCTGTTCACCTAGCAGTGAGTAGGTACGGGATGTAAATTGAGGAGTTGTGACCTCGTTGTCCCGGTGTGTTGTGTGTGAGTGGTCTTGGTCCAACCCAAAGATTGGTCAGTATGAGCTCTGAGCTCTTTCCATAGGGGGACGGCCGGCTGTCTCGAGAGAGACCAGCAGCAGACTGTACAGTACCCAGGGCAAGGGCGGGGGTTGTATTTGCATCAGGGTCCCATGCTTTACCTTTGCCACTTCATATTTAACTCTGAGCTTCTAGGGTAGATAGAATGATGGATAATTGGATGGTTAGGTAATTCATTGTGAATAATTTTGACATGCTTTAGATATACTTGTGCATTCAAACCACTTCTACTTTCAAATTTTAGAATATACTTTTCAGGCTGAGGTGGCTGAAGTAATTGATGAAGAAGCTGGAATTTATGAATTAAGTAACAACATGAAGCTCTATATTACCTTTCTCAAGGACTTAGCGGGAGAGCTTTGGAATGGAGGAAACCCATCTCCAACATTAAGTCAAGAGTTTGCTAACCATCTACCCTTGGAAGCATCTTGTGCATCATCGCATACTGCAAGTAACACTAATTCATACAAGTGTCTGGCAGTTGGAGACACCATCAGGATTCTGCAATGCCATTACATCGTACAAGACCAGACAGTTACATTGGTGTGTTGTGGCCAAAGCTGCATTATAAATGAAAGGTAAATATAATGATTGTCTGCTATGGATGATATCACATGGTTAACACTTTTAAGTAAAATTAATGTTGCAGTGTTCCTATATATGATCCTTACTGCAATGATATTTCCAATATCTCTAATAGCTTTCAAGAAAATGAGGAAGAAAGTCATGTTTTTGGAAAAATGATAGTTTCATTTTACTGCGTAATTATTAGTCTTAGAACAAATATTCATAATGACAGTTATAGAGTTTAATTAGGTCTATCAGATGCTGCAATGATATTTCCAATATCTCTAATAACTTTTGAGAAAATGAGGAAGAAAGTCATGTTTTTGAAAAAAGATACGGTTTCATTTTACTGCATAATTATTAGTCTTAGAACAAATATTCATAATGACAGTTGTAGAGTTTAAAATGTTGATTTATCAAAGTTTTGTTTCTGTCAACAGCAGAAAATTTGTTTTGAACCCAGACTCAAGTGAACAAACTTCCTGGATAAGTGATGCTGTTCATTGCCTTAACTTCAACTTCAATGGACTCGCCTGGTTACTCAGTATCAACGAAGAGATGCTTAATGTTCTGCCACCTGCTACTTCACCATCTACTTCTTATTCAAAGTAGGTACAGGTAGAAATTTAAGACTTGAAAAAAATTGTGACGTATACAGAAGCAAACACACAAATGCACACATGCACACACATGCACACCCACACACACCCACACACACCCACACACACCCACACACACCCACACACACACACACCACACACACACACACACACACACACAAATGCACACACAGAAAAGGAAAGATTATACCTTTGAAAATAAAGAAAGATAAAGAAGAAAAAAAGAACAAAGGAGATACTGAAAAAGCTAAATGATGAGGATGAAAAAATAAATATTTAGAGGAAGTCAAGGAAGTGATTAGATTAGGTTCATACGTAGGAAATGCTACACCAATTAAGATTAAACTCAGACTGCAACAGAAGAGATTTTAGCCAGGACATTGAGGCTTAAACATTGTCAATACAAGTGTTCATTAAGAAGACTAAATCATTGAACTATTTTTTCAGCCTAACCCACGATGGTGAGAACATATTACTGAAGCTGCTCCGGAGTGAAGCCAAGAGACAGAACATGGTGAAGACGCCTCGCTCACCCCTGCAGGAGTTCCTTGAGCCTGTCCATCAATGTGGCCTGATGCAGGTGAGCATTGGTAGTACTGCTTCCTTATAATCATAGGGACTTGGATGCAGGTATTATAGTGTTCTTCACCATCAACAACACGCACAATCCCAGGTACTTGTATTAGGAGAGGATGGGAGGAAGTGAGATGATGAGGAGGATACATAAAGGTGGAGTGGATACTGTGGGTGTGAGAGAAAGACTCCCTATTGAAATGAAGACAAGTTGTTGGGATACCTGAGAGAGGATGGATGGAGTGTGTAACTTCCTTTAATTAAGGAGGATATAAGCCATGTATATAGATAGGTAGATATACAGGTAATTGAATCACACAAATATAACCTCCATAACAAAAAACTAATATAAGTTTTTGTTTCCAGGACTTTGTATCTCCATTTAAACTTGCATCTTTGAAACACATCGCTAATGAGGAAGCTCAAAGTAATTTTTTGACTGTCTCAAACCAAGAGGAAGAAGAAGGTGCCAGCAGTGGTAGTTTGAGCCAGCCAAACAGTGTCTCTCCTGACTCTTATTGGAATTGTAGTGTGAGTCCAGACAGCAAGTCTCCGGCTGTGTTGGTTGGAAAGCTAAAAGGTGATCAAGGAGGAATATTACAGTTATGTCAGAATGAGGTAACAATGGATCTAGTTATTACTGGCAATGCAGGTATGTCTCTAAACAAATTTGGAACCACAGTGGCACTTTTTGATTATCATATTGTCAAGGAAACATTTCATATAAATGAAAAGAATGTTACAGCTGTTCACAAGCTTTACATAGTAGTAAGAGCTTCAGATTTGATAGTATTACAAGAATCTGATGAGAGATTTTCACTTTCAAAAGAAAAGAATTCTGAAAAATATTCATATAGATTTCAACTTTTATCAAAGTCTGCTCTTGTTGTTCCCCATAACATGAAAGGTAATTTTTCACTGCCTGTATTTTTGAGCAATAAGTTTTTTGTTGGGAGGACAACTATTATGAAAATAGGAAGAAAGGGAGAGATATTGGAAAGGTGGCAGAAGTTTGTGAAGTTTTTTGGAAACCATGCTAATCTGTATCCACTTCTTGAAGTTGGGGATGAGTGTGAGCTAAGAATACCATCTCAACTAGATGCTGAAACTGTTCTTAAACAGTCCTACTCATTTAATTGGTTGAGGTGTATTTCCAGGGATGAAAGTAAAAACTGCCTCTTTCTACCTCCTGAGATCCTGGTAATGAAAGTGTCGTCTGTGCCAATTAAGTGGGGTGAAGTAAGTGTAAAGGAAGTGAAAATTCAAGGCCATGAATCAGAACTCATTACCGTAATTGGTACTGTCATTTCCAAAAAATTTGTGAAACCAAAATTTGAATCTGAAGTAAGTCGTCTCCCATTTGACGTTTGGAAAGATAGCCATATTGGTATTCCAAAATGCATGATATATAGTTTATTGATTAGAGATGAAAATGACAGTAACAGTGACATATGGCTGTATAACAATTGCACCTCAAGTTATTATACCAAAATTTACCCTCTGGGTGTGATTCCTGGAGTCAGGATTATTGCTACCGATGTGATGAGAGTGGTTACCAAACGCAAAGAAAAGGTGTACCTAAATAGCTCAAATTTCACACATATTATACCTCTACCAATCCCTGAGGCAGAAAAAACACTCACAATCGATACACCAACACCTAATACTGTCACTCCTGAAGATGCCTCACTCTCTTCTGACACGGTCACAGTATTTGCGAGTGTTAATGAAATCACAAAAGCAACCTTGAAAGTAGTTTGTGATAATTGTTACAATGACTTGGAAGACGTTTCACATTTCTGTTGGAACTGCTTTACACAAACTCCAGGATTTATAGAAGCTTCTGTGGAAGTAAAAATTGATGATGGCACACTTATTTCCCTTATCCTGTTAAAAGGTATAGAACATTTTGGAATTCTCCTGAGGTTGAATAAAAAAGACTGTAGAAAACTGTCTGATATGGTTCTGTCTCAGTGCTTGAATTTATATTATGATAATGCCAAGGAAGAGTGTTACCAAACTGAAGGCTTGAACCCCTCTCAAGATTTCAACTACATGATGACTGAGGCAAACTTTGCTCATGCTTATAAGTTTACTTATAGGAAACAGGAATCTAAGCCTTATTTATGTATAAATATATCACTGTTGAGCTAGTCAAGATGTAAAACTTCTGCAGTGAATTACATCATCTAAAAGTGTGCATACATTTTGTATATTTTTGTATTATATAGTTTTTATATTTGATCTCTTTTTTTTTCCTTCCTGGAGTGAAGGGAAAGACTAGTTGTCTATTAAAGAATAATAATCAATCCATTTAATACAAAGATGTGATTCCCAGCCTTTTTTAGTACTCCCATATCACGTGATTGAAAAGATGCTCTGAACACGTGACCAAAAGAGAACAGGAGTATGTTGGAACACAAGTGATAATAATAAGATTACATTTGAGAAGCATGAGAAGGAAACTGAGAAAAAAAGGAATGGATGGTGTAAAGGAAATCATGAGAAACAAAACCAACGAACAAATAACGATAACTAGACTATAGTGGAGGAAGCTTGTACACAATAGAGAATATTTAATTTGAGTTATTAATGCTGAGAAGAAAATGAAAAAGATGATTGAAGAGAATGAAGATCTTGTTTCTGTAATAAGGAAATGATGGAAGAAATGAATGTTAAAAGTAAGGTTAGTTAATGTCTGTCTGTCTGTGTCTGGGATGTGTTAATTACGACAGCTTTTTAGAGTAATTAGTGATAGATCATTAGTGGAGTCATGAGTGAGGCAGCAGGAATTCAAAGCAAGATATTACCCCTGTGATAGTTTAATTATTTCAATTCAAAGGTTTGGAGGGAAGTACAGTACGTCATATAGTTTGGTCAGATAGATAGTTTTCCCTTTTTAATGTAAAATGTATAGCTTTGAATAGAGGGTTTCATAAAACAAGAAAGTTACATGTTAATGAGATATTTGAGACACGAGATTGGTATCCAAGAATTAAGACACGCAGAGTTGATAGCGGATTATAACAACCTCGCCTACGAAGGTCAAGACGGCGAGGACTGATCCACCGAGCATGAGCAGCATGGTGCCAAACAGGTCCTGCAGGTTAAGGGGTCGTAAGGCTTGCTGGGCGTACGGGTTGACGGTGCAGAAACTTTGTGGCCAAAACTGTTTCTTCCATGCATCCATTAGGCCAGACTGAATGATTTGAAGTATTCTGTAATGAACAAAAGCAGTTAACACCATTTGGGTTTTATAGATTTAATCAAAGTAGTGTTAGATTATACACATTTGCTAGCCAAGGAACCTTCTGGTAGCGATGAAGGATAACAATTTGCAGAGTAAATGCTTCCTTTGGGATATTGGATCAGCATCTTAATTTGGGGAAGCTGTCAGAAGCCTATTTTATTTATCTTTATTATTATTAATTTTTTTTAACATTTTTACTATCCTTAAACATAACTTTTCAACATTCTTAATTGCCCGTGAGTGAGTTGCTATCCACTAGGTTGATATCACACATCTGTCTCACTCCAACACCAATTATAAAACTCATTATTCTCTGTCCACTCATACATATGCATTATCATACCCATAAAATGCCTTAATCCACTCAAGCAAATCCATAGATCTTACACACATCCCACATGACCTTCCTATCAACCCTATCATATGTCTTCTCAAGGTCCTTCAAAGCAGCAGACACATTTTCTTTACCTAAATATTCCTTGTTCTACACTTACATTCCTTTCAGTTCTCTATCAACCTCCCATTCCCTGCAATAATTACCAACTCGAAAACATCCCTTAATACACTATCAAGACACACTTACTCATAGCTGAAGGCATCCCTGTATGGAGAACTATCTTGGAGGATGATGCCAAAGCGTGTGTAGAAGAAGGGGTCCCTCACTACAGTCATGCGGCACTCACCATGCAGTGCCAGGTCATCCGCAACCGCAAATTCCAGCCACGAGTTATCCTGAGGAGACAAACTAGGTGGCTTGGAGGCATTGTGAAACTTATATGACTACACCTCCTTCAACAGTATTATTAATGAATTAGACGGTAATTAAGCATACCATAACATTCAAGAGGAAATCTTTGCAGTATTGTTAGCTTAGAGGAGATGGAGAGAAGACATAGAATCCAAGGCCCTGCTGGTAACTGTACATAAAACAAAGGTCATGATTCCATACGAGGGTGATGGTACTTATAATTGAAGGTAGATGAAGGTAGAAGGTAGATGACCATGTACAATCCGAACAAAGGGCGTGGGTTCTTAATTCTATTTCATGTAGTGTATATAGCATGTGGGTGCAAAAGAAATGTAGAATTAGAAGTAGGTCGCAGAATATTGAAATGTAGAATTGTGTCACATGTAGGAGGAGAAGTGGGGGTGATATACGAGAACAGATTGGCATAAATGGTAAGGTTTTTTTTTAATGTGTAAAGAACAAAAATACTGTGAAACTTTGGGAGAATATTTTGTGTTAAGCAAAATTGTGTTATGAAAGAAAAGGATGAGATAACTAACTTTTGTATTGGAAGACGAACGACTCAACAGGTGAATAAAGGCCAAGCAATGTCACTGTGCTCTATACAACTTGTAGTTTACCTGCGTTGTGTATTTGCAACATAATTAAATGAAAGGTACGTACATACCTTTCATTTAGTTATTCCTTATATAAAATGATATAAAATTACATAAGTATCCGTAGTACACAGGAACATTGTTGGTAAGCCATTACGATCTGTAGATGTTAACTTTGCTCTAAGAAAAGTAAAGAGCACATCCAGTTCTCCAATAAACTCTACACACTGTTAGGATAATCAGGAACCAAGAAAATGAACATAACCCTTAATCAATTTAGTTTTTCATTAACGTTGGTTCTAGTTTTACTTTGTACCAAGATGAGTTTCTATGAACACCACCGTAACACACAACTCTTACCTACCAATGCTGCTCTGGAACCTACGAATGGATTGGACTCCCTAATGTAGGAACAGTTTAATCTCCATTACTATAATTATGCACTGTCAAAAAGTAATAATACTACATAATCAATACTTCTCTACGAACTCACTTCAAAGTAAGCAAACTTCTTGGATCGCACAGCAGCCACACCTTCATTAAAGTTGTACACCAGCAGGCCCGGGTTGTCCTTGTGCAGCTGACCCACCTTGCCAAACAGGGTGTCTGGTGCTGAAAACTAACCACAGTTCATGGCTTCAAACAATCTGAATTCAGGAGGAAAATCACACACCAATTATAAGAAAGTCAGGTCATTGCCCCATAAGCCTTTGTAGAAACATCACTTTGACATATGCAGGTCAGAAGGGAAGCCTTGCTGTACCACCATTCTTGGAAGTTTAATTTCTCCAAGACTCTCACACTCTTTAGATGAAGTGTCACAACTAGTTTGCAAGTCATTGGGTAAAGGATTATCCCAGCTGATTCCTGGTTCAGGCTTTGTGAGAATTTTCAAAGGAATAGTCAATGGAGAGATTATTTAATAGGTCAAAAATTTTACTTTTACACAACAAAGATCTTTTACTATATACCCATTTCTACCCCAGCACTTTAGTATTACTACAAGCTGAACTCATAGCTGGTTAAGTTAAATGTCCACTCTTACAAGGACATATTTGCCTCTGGCATGATTTGGTTGGCTACTTAATAAATCGTCCTACTTTTTCCTCATTTACAGTTCCCTAAATATTATCCATATATAATGGTTCTTTTATAACCTGACCATCAGCCTTCCAGGTATTTGTTCTTCCTATGTCATCCTATGTAAATTAACACCTCGCTTAGGGCACGTGTTCACACATTACCTTGAACACTTCTTCCATCGCTGAGTTAGCCAGGTAAGTCCACATTAACTTGCGTGTCTCCACCAGGTCTTTGAGTGACTTGACTGGAGGCTCCGTGAAGCGCACTGTGAGGGAGGAGATCAGTTTGCTGCTGTACGAGGCCACGAGCACCACGCAGAACACCCACCACCAAGCTGCT
>JAPQNM010000025.1:9228305-9240805 GCA_029783475.1 Metacarcinus magister
GATTGAATTTCATGCTTGGCTGGAGAATCGAGGAAAAAAGGAATACCTTTCTTAATCATTTAGAAAAGTAATACCGATTCTCTTTAATTTCTGAGCTGTCTCCTGCATGGGGTCCTACCTCAGAGCATAGCATTAGGAAGACAGACTCCCATTGTATGTTTAAATATGTTTAATCGAATTACCTTCCCCCCATCCTCTCTCTCTCTCTCTCTCTCTCTCTCTCTCTCTCTCTCTCTCTCTCTCTCTCTCTCTCTCTCTCTCTCTCTCTCCATCCATCCTTCCCTATATATATATATATATATATATATATATATATATATATATATATATATATAAATATATAATTATATATAATTATATCTTCTGCCACGCCTAATCCCAGGTACGGCAGTGTAACAACTCTCGGGAACTCGACGTAACTCTCATCAGGTAATTTGGTCTTGACCTTTGGCTCACTCAACTTTCTTCCTCAGGAAAGAAACTAAACTTAAGAAGAAGCAAAGAAGATTGGAAGTATAGTTTGCACGAGGCTTAAGTCTGCTGCACGGAACAGGTGCGAGAAGGAAAACTTACGTTGAAACATCAAATATTATCCCTCTGAAGCTAAGGAAATGTAGCCACGGCTCTCAAGTGGACTGACATAAGTTTTATTAATTTCAGACTCGATTAAATTCTGATTAGGTACGGCTTTGCCATGTTTGGTATACGTTGATTTAGGCGACGGTAAGGAATATTATACTTAAAGTAGAATCAACGCTGAACGAAGAACAACTTTGGTCGTATTAAGTTTGACTGAACCAATGTTTTCCGTGAGTTGAAACAGGAAAAGGAAGTGGGCAAGGTGGTGAATATTTACATTCGTCTATGTAAGGGAAGGTGTGTGAGTGTGCGGCCATGAGGCTTGTTGTGTATGCAGCGGGCAACCCGCCTCGCCTGAGATGGCCGATCGTTAAGGTCAAAGAGGTGGCCTTTTGGAGCACTGGGATGCTGGAAGATTACCACTCCCTCGCGCCCCTTGTCATTACACTCCTTTCCTGTTTGGATTGGAGTCTCATACCTTCCAGTGTTGGAGGCCGTGCGCATATCAAACACTTATTTGTGTTGCACGGAGGTCAGAGTACGTGTGTTGGTGTTCACGTGTTCGTTAATCAAAGATGATGGTATGACTGTTACCGTGTTCGCCTGTGTTCTCTTACAGTGTACTTTCAGCGTGTATACATTGTGTTTCTCGACTGCTTGGTTGAAAATATAACGTGGCAAGACAGAGAGTAAATGGGACACATTCCTGTTCACACATCATGACGTACTTACCTGCGGGAGTCACTGACGGGGAGGAAACCTGCAGAGGCTTGATAAGGAACTTGACGTTGAGATACATTTCTTGGCTCAGAGGGAAGAGGACGCTTTCTTGGAGGTCCTTCGCAGCCTTCACCGCGGCGATGGATCCTGTGTCCACCACAACACCTGACGGGGAGATGACACACTCACACACACACACACACATATACATACACATACACACACATACACATGTACATACATACATAAATGCATACATACATACACCTAACAGTTGATATATACATTTTCATGGTTATGAATTGGTTATAATTGATAATACTGAATAATATTTCAAAATAGTTTTATGCTCTTGATATATATTAATTAATAATTCAATCAATGAATCAATCAATGAATTTATATCTATCTATCTATCTATCTATCTACCTATCTAGCTTTGTATCAATAAATAAATAAATAAATGAATAAATATATATATATATATATATATATATATATATATATATATATATATATATATATATATATATATATACACACACACACATACACACACACATAGCTGTATATCAAGGAGCTACTTGACTACCTTCCTCCTGCCCCGCCTCCCTCCCTGCGTCTGTCTGCGCATCAACGAAAAACTACAATGGTAAATTTTACTTGACTGGCCTCCCGTACCGCTGCTTTTAATGATAATTACCGCTTAAATATGCAATTACTGAGAGTGAAATGGGCGTCGTAATGGAGGTTTCGCCTCGTTCTGATTAAGGCTGGATATTACGGTTCCAATTTCAACGATATATTTTCTGGAACACTGCTGATAGTCTTGAAATTCCAAACACAGAAAAAACCCAGCTGCCGTTAATAACGTTCTCGGTCCAGTGACTATTTGAATTTCAAATATTTCTACCAATTTAAACAGTCACATATAAAATGACGGCTTGTCAGCCATATTTTGGTGATAAATGTCGAGGTGAATGAACATATGAGGGACAAAAAAGAAAGAAAGTGATGAGGCAATGATGGGATGAACAGTGAGGGAGGCAGTGATGGGGCATTGAAGGGGCGGTGAAGGGCGGCACTAAGGCAGTGATGACGGACAGTGAGAGACAGAGAGAAAGGACGATTAGAAAGGAAACGTAAGGGTAAGGGAGGAGGGTAGTGAAGGAGATAACGAAGGGAACAACGATGAAGGAGAGAGAAAGGAAAGAAGATGAAAGTAAGAGGAGAAGAGAAGGAGTGAGTTGAAGAAGAGTGATCAGTGGGAGTTAGGTGAAGGGCACTAATGAAGGAGGTGGAGGCGTGGAGGAAGGGAAGATGAAGGGATGTTTCCAGGACTTCCCGCGTAATGAGGTAAATACTTCAGGTAATTAGTGGAAAAAAAAAAATATATACGTTGGGTAATTGGCAGACTTCTAGGAATTCTGAGGAAAAAAAAATTGACAGGTAAATAAAGAAGAGAAGGACGCACGTAATGAAGGAAAAAAAGTTAAAAAAAACCCCCAAAATAGTACTGTTGCTTTGACTATTTTGATTAATGGGTGTGAGAGTGTATGTGCGTGTGTGATGACGACCTCCTCCTCCTCCTCCTCCTCCTCCTCCTCCTCCTGCTGTAGCGTTGCAGGGGACACTCTGAGCCAAGCCAACACGAAGCGTCCATCATCTTTGCGTGTTAGTTTCAAGTCTCATAAGAACATTACAGAGAATCAATCTGCCTTCCTCTATGACCTCTTCTACCCTTCTCTCTCTCTCTCTCTCTCTCTCTCTCTCTCTCTCTCTCTCTCTCTCTCTCTCTCTCTCTCTCTCTCTCTCTCTCTCTCTCTCTCTCATTTGATTATGGACGTATGTACATAACTACTGCTTCGCTTTTGTATTTCTTTGCTGAAAAATGTAATAATACGTTAGTAAGTATTCCTGAAATCGTCACAACGCTCACATATTTTATAAATCCTCGAATACATATTTAAAGAAAGACGTCTTGGTGTTACTCTCTGGTACACATGAATAAATTTAACAAGAGGTATTCTCCGCTGGGCCAATAATACCTTTCTAACGGCGCCTCATCTATGACACGGAGACACACTAATGCATGAAAATGACGCCGTAAAAAATACATATCTAAGTTATTTCATGCGCACCGGAACCCACACAAGGAACATCTGAACATCAGCAAGCGTAAGGGAACGACAAATCATTCTAAGTAGGGACAGGAGGGTGAGGGTGTTGTGGGCGGAGGTGTGGGGGGGGGGATAGAGGTTGGCGCTAAAACACGGGATAAATTGAGAAAAGGAAGGGTGTTAGAGGAGGCAAGGGAAAAGGAATAGATAGGAAGGAAAGTAAATGGCGGGAGAAAGAGGAAAGGGAAGGGAAAGGAGATGAGATAACGGGAAAGGGAGAGATAAGAGAAGGGAGAATATATGATAAAGGGAGGAAGAAGGGGAGATTGAGGGAGGAGAAAGGAAGGAAGGGGACATAAATATGGTGTGAAAGAGTTATGCTTAAACAATATAGTTTTCTGAACGTGATCATATTTTTTTTATTAGCTTCGTAAAATTATGTCGATTCGTTGACAAGATAAATGATAGAAAAAAAAAAAATCTTTTAAACTGAACACAACATACTGGATATATTTTTGCATCAAACTGTCAAACTATTTTCCATTTCCATTCTTTTATCTTTCCGTTGATAGATACAAAAATAAAAACATTGCCAACTTGACGTCAATACTCATGAGAAAAATAATAACAAATGTCTTTCAAACCTTCAATAAATGACAACGTGTATTCTCGTTCTTTGTTTCCTTACATCTCAAACACATATTGTTCCAAAGATCAATTGCAAATCCATTCTAATCAAACATTCACTTTTCTTACACCGGAAATACGAATATATTGCATCTTCCACCTTCCTACGACTTGAACTCATTTGAAAGAGGAGTATCAACACGCCTGCAACCTTACTTTGACCTTCCTTTAGTATTACTTTCTTCTATAAGGAACCGGCAATCACAAGTGGCCTTTCTATATAACGGTTTTTCTTTATTGCTCTCGGCCGGTTCTCCAATAACATAAAGAAAAAAATATTATATCCTTATAGATGTACTTGCAGTATTCTCAGTAGTATCTTTCATATAAAATTTAACCTCACTTACATAACTTTTTTGCGCTGTCCATCACACTCTCAGTTGCAGTTATAATATTCTTCGCTGCACTTGTAATTTTCTTAGTTGTGCAATATCTAGAGTTTTTACCTGGCATATTTCCAGTCTCACTTCTCACTTATCCTTTACAATTACGATGTGCTGCTTGTAATGTATTTTGTAGTGTACTTTTTGCTGCAATATTCTTAGTAGTGCGTCAAAGTAACTATTCTTGTTGCATAGTTTCGTGATGATATTGCACGCAAGCTGACCCATGGCAAGGAAAGGAAAGGAAAGGAAAGGAAAGGAAAGGAAAGGAAAGGAAAGGAAAGGAAAGGAAAGGAACAGTTGAGGAGGAAATAAGAATTTGTAAAGTGACCTTCTTTTAAAAACAGACAGAGAGAGAGAGAGAAAGTTAGAGAGAGAAAGAAAGAGAGAGAGAGAGAGAGAGAGAGAGAGAGAGAGAGAGAGAGAGAGAGAGAGAGAGAGAGAGAGAGAGAGAGAGAGAGAGAGAGAGAGAGAGAGAGAGAGAGAGAGAGAGAGAGAGAGAGAGAGAGAGAGAGAGAGAGAGAGAGAGAGAGAGAGAGAGAGAGAGAGAGAGAGAGAGAGTTACTTAAGACTAAGGGATTTCAACACTGTAAAACGGAATATCCTTTAACTTAACGACAAATATTCACTTTACACACAGACACACAAACAGACAGACAGAAAATAAAACAAAACACCCAAAGGCAGGAAAAATCACATGAAAATAGGGAAGAAAAACAAAATCCCTATAAGATGAAAAAAAAAAAAGAGTTACAAGCAATTCACAACTATTTTTTTTCTCTCCTTAATTTAAGTCACACGAAAAAAAGAAGAAAAAAAGTATGATATAATAAGAACACCCACTCACCCTCAACCAGCCTCACATTCCTCACCCTCACACAACACCAGAAACCAACCAGCCTTGACACTCATCAAACTTAACACTACGAGACACTTGCTTTGGATTTATTCTGAGACACTTGATTTGGGCATTATTCAGAGTAGGGAGAATAGCAATGGTTGACCCACTAGTGTTACTCCAAGGACAAGGACACTGGTAGGATGGAGAGTCAAGGAGATAATGATGAATACTGAAACGACAAGAAGGAGAGGGAGTCAAGGTTCTGGATGGCACAGTAAGTAAGTGAGGTCACAAGTTACAATGGTGATGACAGAAGTTACTAAAACACGGAAGGGAATGGAGAATTTCCCGTCATCTCACACCTACTTATCGTTCTAGTTTTGTCTCCAATGAACACATCACGAGGTAGCGCGACCACACACACCCTTGACTTGGCTTCCTTCCCTCCACAATAAGACACCTTTAATACCTTCTAAGCCTCGTACATCATACACACTTTCTATTCATAATCCAATCTCGTGGATTAACTTAACCTACAAAGACTGAGTGAGGCCCAAAGAAGGCAACACTATCTTGATGCAGCAAATGAAACTCAAAGTGAAACTGTCCACGTGATAATTAGTGTTGGAAACAGACAACCTACCGATGACTGCCTTGTCGGAGGCGCTGACGGCGGAGAGACCCACTAACACCCCCGTCAGGAGCGACAAGCACAGTGCGAGGAGAACCATCATGTCCGTCTGAAGAAAGTTTACGTCAATCACAAAAAAAAGAAGCATGAAAGAAAATAATGAGAAAAGTTATATGGAATTGAATTAACGTTAAGTAACAGCAGCAATAGTAATAATGAAAGGAAGAAAGTATGAACAGAAACAGTAACAGTAGAAGAGTAACTAACCTCAGCTGACGACGAAGTGAGTACAGTACACCTGGCCGCTGCGATTTATATAACAATCCCCAACAAAGAACAGACGAGGAGGAGGAGGAGGAGGAGGAGGAGGAGGAGGAGGAGGAGGAGGAGGAGGAGGAGGAGGAGGAGTAGTTATGACCACACAAAAAAAACGCGCATGCACGAAGAAAAGGAATACTGACAGCTGATGTAAATAAGTAATCATGACATTTTTTCACGTAATCAGCTGCCACAAGAATGAGGTTCCAGGACACATTCTTCGCGCGCCTCGACTTATTCACGAAGAACCACCAGCACCTGTTTGTGTGAGTGACAAGGGCGGGAACAGCACCAGGTGACCCCAAAACCCATCCACCCTCCACCTGAAAACATCGCAGGAACATAATACTAACCTGAAACTTTCCTAAAGATAAAATCATGGCAGGAGACGACTTGAGTATTCCCGATGTGAGAGGAAATAATAGTCCTTTGTCCATTCCCTATAGTTAGTAGTAGTGGTGGTGGTGGTGGTGGTGGTGGTGGTGGTGGTGGTGGTGGTGGTGGTGGTGGTGGTGGTGGTGGTGGTATGGACTGTTAATAAAGGCAGTAATGATGACGATTGTGATGATAGCAATAACGCAACATGGATTTTAATAATGCATGTGGTCGGGAGGTAATTCAAGGCGATTACTGTGTTGGATTGTGTCAAGTTATGAATCTGTGTGTGTGTGTGTGTGTGTGTGTGTGTGTGTGTGTGTATTAATCTCTGTCACTTCTTTGTCTATTTATCTACCCCCTCCCCCTCCCCCTCTCCCCCTCCCCCCCCTCTCTCTCTCTCTCTCTCTCTCTCTCTCTCTCTCTCTCTCTCCCTCTCTCTAACGACGCACATACAATCGAAGAAAGTAATAACGATTAGGAAATTAAGAAAATGAGAAAATTGAGAAGAAACAACACTCAGTTCCTGTAGAAGAGAGAGAGAGAGAGAGAGAGAGAGAGAGAGAGAGAGAGAGAGAGAGAGAGAGAGAGAGAGAGAGAGAGAGAGAGAGAGAGAGAGAGAGAGAGGAGAGAGAGAGAGAGAGAGAGAGAGAGAGAGAGAAAGGTGCTTCAACGACAATAGGAACACTAAAGTTGTCTTAATGGTCGGGTACACACCTCTGTTCTCGGCAGGAGGAGGAATAGGAGGAGGAGGAGGAGGAGGAGGAGGAGGAGGAGGAGGAAGAGGAGGAGGAGGAGGAGAAGGAGAAGGAGGAGGAGGAGGAGGAGCAGGTATCCCACACCCTCCTTACATGTTTACATAAGCCACTCTCTCCTCTTCTTCCTCCTTTTTATTCCTCCCCATTGAACATCCTATTCCCTAGACAGTTCCCTCCCCCACCCCCCCCACATTCTCTCTCTCTCTCTCTCTCTCTCTCTCTCTCTCTCTCTCTCTCTCTCTCTCTCAAACTCTTGTACACAACTAAAACCAACAGAAGGGAAGCAGAATATAAATATAAACTTTATAAAAATTTTCTAGGCATTTTGGTTTCGGAAGTTCGGTGGAAAAGCCGATTTTTCTTCCACTAGAGAGAGAGAGAGAGAGAGAGAGAGAGAGAGAGAGAGAGAGAGAGAGAGAGAGAGAGAGAGAGAGAGAGAGAGAGAGAGAGAGAGAGAGAGAGAGAGAGAGAGAGAGAGAGAGAGAGAGAGATTCAATACCTGTTTCTATATCTATTCTATTATCAATTATCTTTATCTTTCGTTCCTCTTTTGTTTTGTTGTCATTCAGTCTCTTTGTTTCTCCTTATATTTATCTTTTCTTTTCGTTTTATATTGTACGTAAATTTTAGAGTTGCCTTTTATTATTATTATTATTATTATTATCATTATTATTATTATTATTAATATTATTATTATTATTACTTTCATCACGCTTTCTTCCCCCTCCCCCCTCCCCCCCTTCCCTCCCAGCATCCTTCCTTCCTTCCGTCCCTTCCTCCTCTCCTCTCAATAAAGAAGGATTCATCAGCCTCTAATTACCTGTCTGTTAATTAACTCACTAATCACTGAGGTTCTTGGTCCCAGGTAATCATTTTCCATTAATAAATTTTCAAGTTTCCCACACGCACACACGCCCACGCACACGCACACACGTACACCCACATACACACATCAATACACACACAAATACAAAAAAAAAATGTATTATCATATTTCAGATTTTTTTTTCTTTTTGTTCTTGGTTTTATAGGAAATCTTAATAATGTAATTCCTGATCATAGTCTTTGAAGGCTTGATAACTAAAATTATTATCGATGCATCCTCTCTCTCTCTCTCTCTCTCTCTCTCTCTCTCTCTCTCTCTCTCTCTCTCTCTCTCTCTCTCTCTCTCTCTCTCTCTCTCTCTTAGTGGAACGCCTGACGTGCCTTGGTGAGGAAATTCTCTCCAAGTTTTATCAGATTCATACATTTCAGGAATTTTGAATATTCAAGGATTTTCCGGCATATGAGAAAGAAAGAGAGAGAGAGAGAGAGAGAGAGAGAGAGAGAGAGAGAGAGAGAGAGAGAGAGAGAGAGAGAGAGAGAGAGAGAGAGAGAGAGAGAGAGAGAGAGAGAGAGAGAGAGAATGATTAGAGACAAAGAGAGAGAGAAAAAAAGCTTATGATTATGATTAATGAACTGAAAATAATGATCCTGACGATGAAAGTGGCGGGAAAGAAGATCCCAAAAGAAGGCACATCTTAAAAAAAAACCCAAATGCAGTAGCAAAAGTGATGAGTCTCCCTTAAATAACATTTGAAGAAACTGAAAAAGAAAACGGGAAGAATAAATTACAAGAAAAACAAAAAAACAAAGTAATTCTACATAACACTACAAGGCAAATCATCACCCTTCGCTACATAAGGCAGACGAAGGAGTGAAATTCCCGAAGACTTGACACACAGGAAGGCGAGAGGGAAGTGGGAGGGAGAGAAGGAAAATGAAATGCATGAATTAAGGAAAAATGGGAAACTATGAGAAATGAACGAATTAATGAGAAACTACCTGAAGAAAGAATAAAATGTGAGTCAAGGAGGAGGAGGAGGAGGAGGAGGAGGAGGAGGAGGAGGAGGAGGAGGAGCAGAGGGTGAAGGGAACTCTGAAATTGATATTAAAGGGAAAATGAAAAAGGGAGAGGGGAAAAAATGAAGCAGGGAAAAATAATTGAAGTGAACCCCTTAACTCATGTGTGTGTGTGTGTGTGTGTGTGTGTGTGTGTGTGTGTGTGTGTGTGTGTGTGTGTGTGTGTGGGTGTTAATGACCAAAAATTTTCAATGATTCACGTTTTCACTATTCATACACTTCACTATCACCACAATGACCTCACTATTCCTAACACGCTCATCACCATTCACTCCTTCACTATAATACATGTTTAATGCAAGTTCAGTTCTCTCGGCTTCTAATACAGAGGGATTATGACTACTATTTATAGATAGAATGATACACGCCTCCTAAGTCACGTGTCTTAAGAGTGACTTAGAAGGAGACTCGACCGCTTGGTAACAGCAGAGACAAGGGTAAGACAAAGAGAGGAAAAAAAAAGAGAGGAGAAAAAAAAGAGAGGTTAGCAAGAAAAAAAATATTAAAGGATAGTATGTTATAATAATGAAAAATAAGAAAATAAGAGAGAGGTTAGCAAGAAAAAAATAAAATAAAGGATTGTATGTTGATTAAAAGACAATAAGAAAAGAAATAAAAGAGAAAGAGAGGTTAGCAAGACAAATAAAAAAAGACAGATTACCAAAGAAGAAAGAATAACTGTTAAAAAAAAAGAAAAAAGAAAAAAAAAGATGTAACAATTGCGTAGTTTATATAACATGATTATACGTTAGTCTTTTGTTTATTGTTTGTCTTTTGTTTGTCCTTTACCATGCAGCGTTGTTTGTTTGTATCAGCTGTAACGATGGATATAAAGTATAGTAGTAGTAGTAGTAGTAGTAGTAGTAGTAGTAGTAGTAGTAGTCGTAGTAGTAGTAGTAGTAGTAGTAGTAGTAGTAGTAGTAGTAGTAGTCGTAGTAGTAGTAGTAGTAGTAGTAGTAGTAGTAGTAGTAGTAGTAGTAGTAGTAGTAGTAGTAGTAGCGTAGTCGTAGTCGTAGTAGTAGTAGTAGTCGTAGTCGTAGTCGTAGTAGTAGTAGTAGTAGTAGTAGTAGTAGTCGTAGTCGTAGTAGTCGTAGTAGTAGTAGTAGTAGTAGTAGTAGTAGTAGTAGTAGTAGTAGTAGTAGTAGTACGAGGAGTAGGAAGATGAGAAAGAAACGAACAATAACGAATGTTTATGAAAAAGATGGAAAAATATATAGTTGAGTTAATAAATAAGAAGAAACGAGGAGGAAAGAAATGAGTGAAGTGGGAACGGAGGAAGAAGATAAGGAGGAGAACAGCGACATTAATTAGAAGGAGGAGAAGGAAGAGGAAGAGGAGGAGGAGGAGGAGAAGGAGGAGGAGGAGGAGGAAGAGGAGGAACACATAGGAACACATAGGAAGAACAAACAGCAACAGGCCTGCTGGCCCTTACGAGGCTGTTTGTGAGTACACTATCTAGTCTAGAGTGAAGGATACAGGATAGTAAGGGTGAAGGCTTCTCTCTCCACCCATGGCTGGCAGGGAAAGGAAGGCCAACCAAGACCAGACTGTCACTACTGTCACTACCACTACTGCTACCACTACTTCCTGGCAAGCGATGTCAGGCCACTAGCGACGTCTTTTGAATCGACATTTCGTAAGTTAGGTACATCAGGATGAACTTACTCAAAGTTTGCTACGTTAACGGATAGTATTTTAGTTGTGGATTGGCTTCTAAATATTTGTCAAGTCTATTTTTGAACGTAGTAATTGTTTTACTGTCGACGACATTGGCGGGCAGGGAGTTCCAAACGTTAACGATCCGATTGAAAAAGAAGTGCTTGGCTTTGTTTGATGTGAATCTTTTACCAGTAATCTTAAAAGAATGATGTCTTCTTGTTATATTTGATCAATCAAAAGTAATGTAATCTTCTGTATTGATATTATCGAATCCTTTGATTATCTTGAACATTTCAATGAAATCCCCTCGCATCCTTCGTTTCGGTGGTAATGGCAGGTTAAACATAACTTATTGCCAGTATTAATCCTTACACTGCCGAGGTCTTTTCTAAGTGTTCGATTTATAGATTTTTAAAAAATTATGATTTTATTCAAATTTTTCTTATTTAATGATAAAAATAAATATTAATGATAAAAATAAATATTAATGATAAAAATAAATATTAATGATAAAAATAAATATTAATGATAAAAATATATATTAATGATAAAAATATATATTAATGATAAAAAATAAATATTAATGATAAAAATAAATATTAATGATAAAAATATATATTAATGATAAAAATAAATATTAATGATAAAAATATATATTAATGATAAAAATATATATTAATGATAAAAATATATATTAATGATAAAAAATATATATTAATGATAAAAATAAATATTAATGATAAAAATATATATTAATGATAAAAATATATATTAATGATAAAAATAAATGTTAATGATAAAAATATATATTAATGGTAAAAATAAATATTAATGATAAAAATAAATATTAATGATAAAAATATATATTAATGATAAAAATAAATATTAATGATAAAAATAAATATTAATGATAAAAATATATATTAATGATAAAAATATATATTAATGATAAAAATATATATTAATGATAAAAATAAATATTAATGATAAAAATAAATATTAATGATAAAAATAAATAATAATGATAAAAATAAATATTAATGATAAAAATAATATTAATGATAAAAAAAAATATTAATGATAAAAATATATATTAATGATAAAAATAAATATTAATGATAAAAATAAATATTAATGATAAAAATAAATATTAATGATAAAAATAAATATTAATGATAAAAATAAATATTATTGATAAAAATATATATTAATGATAAAAAATAAATATTAATGATAATAATATATATTAATGATAAAAATATATATTAATGATAAAAATAAATATTAATGATAAAAATATATATTAATGATAAAAAATAAATATTAATGATAAAAATAAATATTAATGATAAAAATATATATTAATGATAAAAATAAATATTAATGATAAAAATATATATTAATGATAAAAATAAATATTAATGATAAAAATAAATATTAATGATAAAAATATATATTAATGATAAAAATATATATCAATGATAAAAATAAATATTAATGATAAAAATAAATATTAATGATAAAAAT
>JAPQNM010000025.1:9255805-9258305 GCA_029783475.1 Metacarcinus magister
GTAGTAGTAGTAGTAGTAGTAGTAGTAGTAGTAGTAGTAGTAGTAGTAGTAGTAGTAGTTATAGTAGTAGTAGTAGTAGTAGTAGTAGTAGTAGTAGTAGGTAGTAGTAGTAGTAGTAGTAGTAGTAGTAGTAGTAGTAGTAGTAGTAGTAGTAGTAGTAGTAGTAGTAGTAGTAGTAGTAGTAGTAGTAGTAGTAGTAGAGTAGTAGTAGTAGTAGTAGTAGTAGTAGTAGTAGTAGTAGTAGTAGTAGTAGTAGTAGTAGTAGTAGTAGTAGTAGTAGTAGTAGTAGTAGTAGTAGTAGTAGTAGTAGTAGTAGTAGTAGTAGTAGTAGTAGTAGTAGTAGTAGTAGTAGTAGTAGTAGTAGTAGTAGTAGTAGTAGTAGTAGTAGTAGGTGTAGTAGTAGTTAGTAGTAGTAGTAGTAGTAGTAGTAGTAGTAGTAGTAGTAGTAGTAGTAGTAGTAGTAGTAGTAGTAGTAGTAGTAGTAGTAGTAGTAAGTAGTAGTAGTAGTAGTAGTAGTAGTAGTAGTAGTAAGAAGTAGTAGTAGTAGTAGTAGTAGTAGTAGTAGTAGTAGTAGTAGTAGTAGTAGTAGTAGTAGTAGTAGTAGTAGTAGTAGTAGTAGTAGTAGTAGTAGTAGTAGTAGTAGTAGTAGTAGTAGTAGTAGTAGTAGTAGTAGTAGTAGTAGTAGTAGTAGTAGTAGTAGTAGTAGTAGTAGTTAGTTAGTAGTAGTAGTAGTAGTAGTAGTAGTAGTAGTAGTAGTAGTAGTAGTAGTAGTTAGTAGTAGTAGTAAGTAGTAGTAGTAGTAGTAGTAGTAGTAGTAGTAGTAGTAGTAGTAGTAGTAGTAGTAGTAGTAGTAGTAGTAGTAGTAGTAGTAGTAGTAGTAGTAGTAGTAGTAGTAGTAGTAGTAGTAGTAGTAGTAGTAGTAGTAGTAGTAGTAGTAGTAGTAGTAGTAGTAGTAGTGTAATTATAGTAGTAGTAGTAGTAGTAGTGTAATTATAGTAGTAGTATTAGTAGTAGTAGTAATAGCAGTAGGCAGTGAAGGAGGCAGGACACAAACAAAGCCTTAATGGAATCCAGTTACTGACAGTCCACAATATTATAAAATCAAGACCGCAAATTGCGATTTATGATACAGAGAAACTATTGCCCCGATAACTTACGAGGACGTTCAGTGTTGCACCAAGTTATTATAGGAGGAAGGAGAGTCGTTTTGGCTCCAATAATAGAGTATAATAAGGTTCAAGATTACCAGCAGTGCTTCCCGCTATTCAAACCATGCATTCAGGTGCTTTAACACTCCTCCTCTCCCCTGCCTTCCACGTATAAGGCAGCGCACAGGGTAGTGACTCTATTTTCTATCTAGTTTATCGTTTGCTAAGGTACGCCGTCCACCTAAAATCCTTAAAGGTGTAGTCATTTCCAGTTCAAGATGATGGAGATGTAGAAACTCAGCTGCTGCTACTGCGGTGGGAATGAAATTGAGAAACTCTGAAACTGGCAGAGGTTTAGGGAGGAACTTGCACACACTCACTTTGTGTTCCCAGCTTGTTGTATTCGTTCCTCCTCCGTCCTCCCTTTCCTCCCCTTCCTGCCCTTCCTCCAATCCTGTGGCTAAGGAGAGTGACTTACGTACATCTTTTCTAAATTTCATTGCAAGATAAAAAAGTGAACGGAGGGATCATCTTTCCACGTTGGACAATAGCGTGAAGTAAGAAATTCCGGAGCCGTGAGTGAGAAATTGCCTCGTAAATCTATGCAGTGACTCCGTGTGTTGGGTCTCCCAGCGCCATGACAAAGGAAATCAAGCTAAGTGGTCTTGGGTTGCCCTTCTCTCCTTCCTCCCCGCCCTTCCTCTCCTCCCGGGCAATTCATAAGCAATTAGTTGACGCTAACAAATACTCCTGAGAGAATCATGCCCAGGACACAGAGACCCGCTTCCTCCCCCTTCCCTTCTTCCTCCCAAGAGTCATTACCTTCCCGTACTCCAGCCGCTTCGTATGTAATCAAATATGTAGGTAATACAGACCGGCATGCCACGACGCTTCTGAATAAATCCTGAATATAAGATTAAGACCCAAGCTTGCTAAGGGAGGTGAGGGAGAACGACCACCACAAAGGCGTACAAAGGAAGAAACGACAGCAGCAACAACCGAGACACGTAGAAATAGGATGAAGGATGAAAAAAAGACGAGAAGTAAACGAGAAAATGGTGAACTAATAGAGAGTTTGGTGAAGATGTGATATTGGGAGGAACGACAGGGAAACTAAGGGAGGAGGAGGAGGAGGAGGAGGAGGAGGAGGAGGAGGAGGAGGAGGAGGAGGAGGAGGAGGAGGAGGAGGAGGAGGAGGAATCAAAATAGCTCCTTCTGCGACATGTCAAGGATTCTGGTCAATTCCTGCACTTTGGGTCTATCGGTTCCTGGCTCTCGATCATCTCACGTCTTGGTAATGAGCTGTTCATGTGGAGTCTAATGAGGATTTACTCATTAGATATTCTATTGTG
>JAPQNM010000025.1:9260805-9263305 GCA_029783475.1 Metacarcinus magister
TAAAACCACACTGGGAAAAACGGAAAAAGGAGAGAAAATAATCCATTGTGAAGCTGAAAGACAAAGTTTCCTTCCTCGTGAGAATAAAGATTTCTCATAAACAACACCTTCACCACCACCACCACCACCACCACCACCACCACCACCACCACCACCACCACCACCACCACCACCACCACCACCACCACCACCACTACCACCACAACCACCATCACCACCGATAAACGCATCAATCCATCTTCTTGAGGACGCCAAAAATGCCTATATTGAAACACTCTCTCTCTCTCTCTCTCTCTCTCTCTCTCTCTCTCTCTCTCTCTCTCTCTCTCTCTCTCTCTCTCTCTCTCTCTCTCTCTCTCTCTCGTGTTTTTACAGATTTTTACACAGTCCGTTGTTCACATTTGTTTTTTATCTTTTTTTTAGAAATTCTTTAGATTTGTAAAAAAGAAAGAAGAAAAATATGGGTCTTTTTTTCAACATTTATCTTGCGTAAATTTTTTTCTGCTGTCACTTGTTTCCTATTTTTTTCCCCCTTTTCTATTTTTTCTTTTATATTTATCAGTGTATTTCCTTCTCAGTCAGTCAGTCCCCCTCTCTATTTTTATATATATTTTTTTTTTACTGTATTCGTTCCTTCGAACTTTTAACTTCTATTTTTAGCGAACACTTTCCATAACTCTCTCTCTCTCTCTCTCTCTCTCTCTCTCTCTCTCTCTCTCTCTCTCTCTCTCTCTCTCTCTCTCTCTCTCTCTCTCTCTCTCTCTCATTCATCCATTTCCCTCCCTCTCCTGACTCTATTTGTGCCTCCAATCTGTTTTTCCTTCCATACTTTTTTCTCTCTTTTCCAACACTCTGCAGTTCTGAAAATCTTTGCCTCACCTTGACTTCTGGTTACGTCAAATAAGCTTTTTATTTTAGTTTATCCATAAAAGTTATAGAGAACAGCTGCATGAACGTCACTTTCCAGCTCGAAGGGATGAGATGTCGACTGCGAGTGTTCAAACAAAATGAACCCCACCTATTTTAATATGAACAAGAAAAGGAGTGAAAAGGGACATGGATACACCTTGTAATAAATTAACCTGAAGAAAGTTAACAGGTGAAAGAACGAGGATAAAAATTAATTATATATATAGTTAGAAGTGTCTGAAAAAAAAGAACATGCATCAAGATCAAGTGAATTTATACCTGAATTCACTTTGGGTTTAAAAAAAATAATAATTCCGATCATAAAGAGTTTACTGGAGCGAACTGACGGGAAATACCAAGGGAAAAAAGCTCAAGGCGGAAGGAACTTTATATTGGGGGAAAGTTCAAGTCTTTTTTTTTTCCCTCCTCTCATCAAAGGGAAACTAAAATAGGGACGGTGGAGAAAATGGGAGGAAACTGCACGTTGAATATTTGAGGCTGAAATGTTACGTGAGAGTTTGATGTAAGTGTGTCTGATCACCTCTCTCTCTCTCTCTCTCTCTCTCTCTCTCTCTCTCTCTCTCTCTCTCTCTCTCTCTCTCTCTCTCTCTCTCTGTCGCAGGTATCGACAGGGCAACACGACACGACCTGAACAACAGTGGTAGTCATGGCGACGGGCTGCGAGGGTGTGTGGCGACGGGGATAAATATACAGGAGCCCGCGTCAGTACCACTCTATGTAATACCTACACATGCGAGGACCTTTAACACACACACAGACACACACACATACACAGACACACACACACGCACACACACGCGCGCATATATACACACATATACACACATTCATCAGGCAGTTAATATCCAAGTACTTAAAGATGAATCAAATTTCTCTCGTGATATTCCATTACTTCTCGTCCCTTCCCGACAACCTTGACGGAACTAATGAACGCTAACTGTACGTACCTCCTTTTGGTTTGCTGGGAAATAATAATAAAAAAATATATATATAAGGAAAATGTATGCAACCCTCACTTATAAATGTTGCAATGAACACAAACATTTTACCTATTAATAAATGTCAGAAATGTTCGCGCAAGGAT
The DNA here is from genome assembly GCA_029783475.1 of Metacarcinus magister. Classification (NCBI taxonomy): domain Eukaryota; kingdom Metazoa; phylum Arthropoda; class Malacostraca; order Decapoda; family Cancridae; genus Metacarcinus; species Metacarcinus magister. Next base: position 9,262,820 of record JAPQNM010000025.1, read on the forward strand.
GACAAGTATGCTGATAATTACTGTGTCTTGGCTATTTGACGAAAAAAAATATATTGCATTATTCTTCAACACTGGAGATTTTTTCCTCTCCAACATTTGTGATTTTTCTTAAATTCGTCAGAAAATGCAATTATTCATGTCCCGTTTCTCTCCTGCCAGGGAACAAATGAAGGTAATTTAGTGGAGTGCTCTAAATACATACTTAATTACGTCTGTGCTCAGGTCAGTCTGGTTTTTGCACGCTGGGATAAGAGTGTGAGTGTGTGAGGGTGAGAGGGTGTGAGAGTGAGAGAGTGTGAGGGTGAGAGGGTGAGAGGGTGAGAGGGTGTGAGGGGAGGGAGGGTAGGAGGGTAGGGCAGGAAAGCTTGCTACCACTAAGTTGAGAGGAAAGAATGCATCATCCCACTCAGAAAATTAGCTAATTCAGGCCATCAAGAATTACATGAACCACACACACGCTATGATACTTCCACCTCATACACTATC
>JAPQNM010000025.1:9270805-9298305 GCA_029783475.1 Metacarcinus magister
ACATACCCCTTGACCTTGACCCCACATTTTTAGAATAGTAACTGTATAATGATAATAATGATAAGGAATTCTCAGTTTAATTACAATAGTGTCATTAGAACAAGGTAAAAGTATGTTAATAATCGCATGCAAATCAAGGTGACTTACTCATGTTCACATAACGATGCATTGTGACAGGTTACCGCTGCTATACGTTCCTATACGTTATAACACCGCACACGTTACAACCAAGTCAACACAACTCCACCATTTATCATTCCAATACCGACACAACGATAACATTTGTCTCACTTCACAATGACGTTTCTCTTCTACCTATACACATATATTTTTGACTGCAGCGAGCGAGCGAGCGAGCGAGCATCAGTGAGTTCATATCCCTGACACAACCTCATTCCGCCAAGCTTTTAATATCGACAAACCAGCAGATGAACTAAACCTCTTCCTTAAAGACCTTCAAGACACACGTGCTCATATACAGAAACGCTTAGTGTGCCTACGTGTCACTTAAAAAAGGAATAATTTAAAGCTTAGCAGACAAGAGGGAGGAGCCCTAAGAGTCTGACGTGCCGATGTTAAAGGGTCTTAGAGAGGATGTCAGCGCAGTGTCAGCCCTCCCCGCCCCTCAACATGCTGACAATGCCCTTAGTGAAGCTCCTCAAGGGAACCTCCTGCCTTTCCTTTCTCTATTTTAGCGTCGCAAATAAGATCAAAATTGGACTCTTTCAATACACACGGGACGAAACTTTTCAATTAGGTTCCATGGCCGAGGCGTGTCACTTCTCATCTCTCTCTCTCTCTCCTCTTCTCTCTCTCTCTCTCTCTCTCTCTCTCTCTCTCTCTCTCTCTCTCTCTCTCTCTCTCTCTCTCTCTGTATGTGTGTATGTATGTGTGTGTGTGTGTTTGTGTGTACATGATAAATCTCAACTCAAGCACATATTGAGTGAGGTTCCACAGGCTACACACACACACACACCCACCCACACACACACACACACACACACACACACACACACACACACACACACACACACACACACACACCCCTGACCCTCACCACGCACACCCTTAGCAGCCTTGAGTGAGGTACAGTTGAGGTGTGCAGGATACAGTCAACCTTACCTGGGATCTGCCTTAAGCCCTATGTAGTGGTAGCTTTACGTTCTTACTAATACCACATCATCGGACTTTCTCTACAGTCTACAGTGAGTTAATTTCTACACTACAGTACTTCTACATCTACTATACAGCGACCCAGTTAAGAGAACATACATACATACATACATACAACTCAATTAGAATCACTCAACGTATGTACAACTCGTGTTTACGTACGGAAAGTAACGAATATTAACTAGAAAATAAGGGAAGGAAGTTTTGTATGTAAAGGAGTGAAATTATATGTACAAGTCAATTCGGAAGAAAAGACCGAGACCGTTACACGTCCTGGACACGTTCGGCACAACCTAACGTAACGGGAGATGATGTGTTGATAAATTATTTCTGTGGAACAACAAAAATAATAATAGATCGTGTCCACTTACAGTATTCGATGAGTATTATGTTGCCGCCTGTCAAACGTACACACACACACACACACACACACACACACACACACACACACACACACACACACACACACACGACATAGCCACCCCAACTTTACTTTCACTTCACAACACCAACACAACTTACCACCACCACCACCACCCAAACAAACACAACGCACACGAAAACAAACAAACAAACAAACAGACAGACAAACGGACAACGCACAACGGTACAGGCTTGATAAACAGTACATGAACAACAGCGGGGTTACTCGGGAGTCTCCATTATCACCTCTACCTAAGGGCACGATAAGGCTGACTATAGATTACTTCACCTTCGCTTCAAGTACCTTCACGTAACCCAACACATGACATTACTTCTTATCGTCATCACACGGGACACTGACTCAGCCTTATAATACATCTTCAACTCACTAAAAAGACCCCCATTCGGGCTTACCAAACCCACCTACGTACACTATATATATATAATAATAATAATAATACCTCTATATCAACCGAAAGTCATCCCGGTTATACCTACAACGATATGTGAATCAGCTCTACGTCAAACCAGTGTGTATATAGGTAAGGTAAGGTTAGGTTAGAGAGAAGCTTTGTACAGCTGTTTTGTCTAAGGGAAACACCTGAGGGGTGGTTTAAAGGGCCAGGTAGATACAGGTAAAGTCTCACTAGATACGATAATGAGCCGAGGATATGATGGCCGCCTAGATATGTGTGTACAGGTGAGGAGAACCTGAACCTGTTTGTAGGTGAAGAAAGAGGATCAGATTCAGATAAAGGAATGATGATCCAAATGATATATAAAAAAAGGAACAAGAGACGGAAGAAAAGAAAAATACAAAGAAAAAGAAAGAAAGAAAGAAAAAAGACAAATACATCGACAGAAAACAATAACATAGACTGATATAGAGACAACAAAAATAAATTGATTAAAAAAATAAAATAAAATAATTTGGATAAAATATAAATAAATAAAAAAAGTCATTTCTCCACACACTCTATTTCCTCTACATTGAAATATATTATCACCCTAAACTAAATTCCCAAGTTCTTCCTAAGTTCTTCCCTCCCCCCCTCCCCTCCCCCCTTCCCCCCAACAAAACAAAACAAAACAAAAGAAGCGACAGATGCGCCTGAGTCTCGTTCTGTTCATGAGACAAAGGAGTGAAGACAATTTAATAGTTAGTTCACTTTCTCCGTTTCCGACACAAGGATCAAAACACACTATGCAATGCACGTAAGGTCGGTTTTCCTGCAGAGTTTGTATCAATATTCACCCTTTACGTGCATGGGTTTAATATTAACATTCTTTTTGTTACCGGTACAGCATTTTTTCCTCTTGGATTTCATTTGTTCTGTACTTTTTTCCCCTTTCAGAACTGTAATGATGAATGTGTCGTGTTTACTCTATCTCTCTCTCTCTCTCTCTCTCTCTCTCTCTCTCTCTCTCTCTCTCTCTCTCTCTCTCTCTCTCTCTCTCTCTCTCTCTCTCTCTGCGGTGGTTCCCTTCGTCTGTAGGTGACTATCTACATCTGACTTGCTTTCCTCTCCTCTCCACCCTTTCTCTCTCCCCTCAGTTTCTGTCATTCATCTCTCTTATTCCTCTCCCCCTTCTTCAATCTTTCCTCTCTCTCTCTCTCTCTCTCTCTCTCTCTCTCTCTCTCTCTCTCTCTCTCTCTCTCTCTCTCTCTCTCTCTCTCTCTCTCTCTCTCTCTCTCTGGAATCAATAAATTAAACGCTTCACAGTTCATTAATTACCAAACTGTCAACTTCCTCTCATTTTCACACACACACACACACACACACACACACACACACACACACACACACACACACACACACACACACACACACACAGTAAAAAAAAAGAAGAAAAAAAGTCATATTTCTCCGTCCCATTTCTCTTCCCTTCTCTCCTTTACAATCATTCAGTGTCATTGTTTTCTCCCCTTTAACCTCCTCCTCCTCCTCCTCCTTCGTCTTCTCTCCCTCTCCATTTACAATCTCCTACTCCTCTCACACGTTTCAGTTTAATTCTTCCCCTCCTCTCCTCTCCTCTCTTCATTACCTTTCCCTCACTCACACATTCTCTCTTCCCTCAGTGTTCCTCTGTTCCATTTACACCCTACAATTATTCCTTTCCTTCCTCCATTCCAACCTCCGCTCCCCATCTTCTATCATCTACGCACACACGTAATCCGTTTTCTGTGAGGGATAACTATTTTATTACACAGGAACGCTGGTACACCCTACAGCCAGACGCTACCCTCCCCTCAAGGTGTTTGTATTCGCTTCACAGATGAAACTGTAACTAATTCTCTGCTCAGGAAGGTTTGTATTCAAGTTTGCCCAGCGTTTTTGTTTATGTGTTCTTTTGTTTACTCTGCTCCCTGGTGGCGTCCCTCGCAACTTGGCTTCTGAATGATGGTTACGGGAAAACTCTAATGTTGATTGCCGGCGAGGGAACGGCGCGGTCTTCTCGAGTTTGTGCCATTTGGGTAAGTTCATCGGCATTGCAATCTGCCGGGATGCCTCGGGAAGGGCCGCTACACACTCTTAGTCCGCGGTGGGAGGGACAAGGAGGGAATAGGAGGGGCCAACCCGCCTCTATCACCCTAATTATCGCAGCTTGGGGCTATTAACGACACAGGTGAGTTAGATAATCACCTCCCCCGCCGCTGGCACACCTGTGTTCCGCCCTGCACCTGGGATTATGGGGATTTACCTGTGTTTTTTCTCCTATCTAAGTTTTGTATGTTGGTGTTATTGTCATTCCCTTTTGAGTTCCGATGGTGGTGTGGTTGCAGCTTCCAGGCGCGCAATGCAACACAACACACCTCCACGTTATCTGATTAATTAACCTGATTCCTTCCACTGGCTGACGATACACACACCTCCTCCAGGATATAGTTTCAAGGTTCGTGTCTCAATATGTATCGCTTAATGATGCTCTATGTGTACATGTGTTGTTACATACATACATACATACAGGATGATATACATGTTTAAATGGTTACCCTACAAAGTCACATACACACAGGTGCCCTACAGGTGATATGCAGTGTACACAGGTTAATGAGTCTACGTAAATACTATCAGTTGATGCACACGACTCAAGCATCGAATGTATTTCTAGTTTATATTTTTTCTATATATTTTTCTTCAGTTCTATTTTTTTTCTTTATTTCATGTTCATTGTAGCAGTAATTCATTTTTTTAATCATTATCTTCTTCTTTTTTCACTTCTTCTTCTTCTTACTACAATCATTTTCATGCATGTATATATATTTCTAATCAATCCACAAACTAATAATAATACATAATGTTTACTCAACTCCCATTAGACCTTTGCATACTACCTTTCTACTACTACCTCCTCCTCCTCCTCTTCCTCTTCCCTTTCTTCTATTTACTCACTCCGTCATACTTCTCTTTCCTCTTCCAAGCTACAAGTTAAACCCAAGAAATGAACAGAACATCTTACTTTTCATTCTCCTTTCTTTTTTTATTTCCTTTTTTTCCTTCCTTCCTCTTAGATGTTGGTCCTCCTGATCATCATCCTGGAGTACTTCAAGGAGTAGTTGTGTCCACGGAACGCCATCCAGTTGATCCCGTCACCGTAGCTCTTGTGGCGGCCGTGGTGGTACCGTCCGTTCAGGTGTGACTAGGACAGGTGAGAGGAAGAAGAATTAATTAAGGTTAGATGTATTTTTCAATCTCAATCTACCTGACATTTTTTTTTTAAATTTTTTTTTTTTAACATTTTCTCGCTGGCTTATTTTTTTTTTTTTTTGTGTGTGTGTGTTTTTATAATCCATGATGGTTTGTAGGATTAATTATTTCATCTTTTTCACTTCACTTTTGACACCGCTGCGGTTTCACATTTTTATTCTCTTTCCCCTCTCTCTATTATTCACATAGTCTCTCTCTCTCTCTCTCTCTCTCTCTCTCTCTCTCTCTCTCTCTCTCTCTCTCTCTCTCTCTCTCTCTCTCTCTCTCTCTCGATATACTATGAGTTCCTCTTCGTCCCTCGTCCTCGTCCTCGCCCCTCGTTCCCTTATCTCGTGTCCCTCACCCTAACACGACTCTCACCCTCACCCTTTCCTTCGTCTTTACCCTCAAATTCTCCTTCAGTCACCCTCAATTTTGTCTCACACACACATCCTTCCCTTGCTGTGTCCCTTTCACCTTATCCTCTCTCACTCTCCCTTTCCTCCTCTCCTTTCGCCCTTTCCTCTTTCACCTTTTCCTCTCCCTTTCCTCTCACTCTCAACCTCTCTCTTAAACGTGATTGTTATTCTAAGCCACTTACTCCCTGCAGTCTTCCTCCTCTCCCTCTCTCTCACTTCCTATAGCCTTCCTCCTCTCCCTCCCTCTCCCTCCCCCTCCCCCCTCGTCCTCGTCCTTACCTCGTGGCAGGCAGTGAACCACCAAGCGCCGTGGAAGGTCCTGGCACAGTGTCCTCGAGGGTTGAAGTCGTTGTCTCGGTCTCGAGTGCTGAATGGAGCCCCCTGGTGGTACCTGAGGGAGTTACCTGGACGGGGGAAAAGTACAGAAGGTCAGGTAGGAGGAAGTAAGGTCATGTGATGTTATTCAATTTTAAGGTTTTATTAGTTAAATTTGACCTTGAGTTTATATACGTAACAATAAATGACCTTGAACTTTTACGTGATTAAGAAGATCTGAAAACTTGGACCTTCTATACAGTAACTAAATGACCTTAAAAAAACACTATCTGAAAACCTGACCGTCTATACACTAGCTAAATGACCTTGAAAATAGACTAACAAATACAGCTAATCTAACGTGACCTTCATTACACAATACATGACCTTGAACACTGACCTGCTGTGCCTTCGTAGTCGCCCAAGGACAAGTATAGTTGTGTTCTTCATTCGTGAGGGAGAAGTGTTCGTATTTAGCCCATCGTGTCTCGTTGGCCCAGTCCTGAAGATCAACTCGCATCTCGTAGTCTCCAGATTGAGTCAACTGGTGGATGTACTCGAGACCTGGCGACGCAGAGGACGAGGACGGTGAAGAGAGGACGAGGAGGATGGAGAAAGAGTAGAGAGAGACTATGATGGTTAGCTGTAGACGAGGACGATGAGTGGAAGATGAACAAAAGGAGACGAGGATAGTGAAAAGAGGACGAGAGATAATGATGGTTAGCTGTAGACGAGGATGATGACAATGACAAAAGGGAGACGAGAACAAAGACGAGGACGATGAATAGTAAGTATAGATCGAGGACAGGACGAAGAGGACAGTGAGGAGACCAAACCAACGACATTGTACAACTTTTATAATCGTTAAAAGTCCAACATTCCTTACAGCGACAGATTAAGACACGTTAAACCTTTCTTATAGCTCTGAGGACTTACAGAAAGGAACCAAAACTATTCTTCACTAAACTTACAAACTCGTACATTCTTTTCACTAACAAACCACCGAGCACTTAAAAGCCTTTGATCCTATGGTAAGAAGTTATAGAGAATTGAATGCTACTTTCCTAGTGAACTGAAACCAAACACTCTTCAATGCTTCAAATTATATCAGAAGAGTAAAGTTATAAAGAATCTAATGCAGGTTTTCTAGTCAACATTCTATCGAAAAATAAAGTTATAAAAAATGTAATGTTGTTTCCATAGTTAAAGAAAATCGAATACTCTTCAAAACATCAAATTCTATCTATAATTTAACCCTTTTCCCGCGCTATAAGAGAACACCAAAGGACTTACCTAGCCAGTACTCTCCCTCCAGGTTACCGAAGCCCCACTTGTACTCTGCCCAGCTCCTGAAGAAGTCCACGACGGGGTGAGGAGTTTCAGAAGTCTTAGAGCCGCGCCGTTGAATCACTGTCCAAGAGGGTCCTCCTTCCTCCAACTCACACCACACCTGAAGCAGAGACGTGACCAAAGGCTGAAGGAGGCGCAGGAGGAGGAATAAATAAAATGTGAAGGGAAAACATATCTATCCAATTATTACGTGTGTGTTTGTAACGAAGGTCTCTGTTGCATGTTTTGGGGGAGAGGAGGAGGAGGAGGAGGAGGAGGAGGAGGAGGAGGAGGAGGAGGAGGAGGAAAAGGAAGAGGACTAAGAAAGCTAAACTAAAATACAACATTCGTGTTAAGAAAATATAGAATAAGATCAACTAACAAGGAAAAAACCAAGGAAAAAAAGATAAATTGGAAGAGAGAGAGAGAGAGAGAGAGAGAGAGAGAGAGAGAGAGAGAGAGAGAGAGAGAGAGAGAGAGAGAGAGAGACAACATCAACGAATGGTCCAGAAAACACAACTCAAACACGAATGAAAAGAAAACACAAACAAAATACAAACAAACGTCAAGGATCTCTTTAAAGACGCCCAAAAATAGCAACACAAAGTCACGTAAACCCATGGAGAAACACAAGGGGGGGGGGAGGGGGCAAGGGGGGCAAAGGGGGGGGAATGGAGGGGGCAAGGGGGGGAGGGGGCAAAAGGGGGGGGCGAGTGACTGACCGACGATCTCACTTTGTTCTTCTGATGACAAAAATAACCTCTGGCAACACTGATGATTCCCTGTGTGTGTGTGTGTGTGTGTGTGTGTGTGTGTGTGTGTGTGTGTGTGTGTGTGTGTGTGTGTGTGTGTGTGTGTGTGTGTAGGAGTGTCATTAAACGTTCAAAAACCACCATCACCACCACCATTACTAACAAACAAACACACACACACACACACACACACACACACACACACACACACACACACACACACACACAGCTCCCCACAAAGACAAACACACTCACCCAGCCTCCACCTCGTAATCTGAGTGCCTCGATCAACCCTTTCGATCGAGACGGCGCCAAACACACACACACACACACACACACACACACACACACACACACACACACACAAACAAACACAAACACACACAAACATTTCGGCAACAACAACAGCAAAGAAAGAGAAAGAGAAAGAGAGAGAGAGAGAGAGAGAGAGAGAGAGAGAGAGAGAGAGAGAGAGAGAGAGAGAGAGAGAGAGAGAGTAAGAAAAACGTGACATACCACACTAAAATCTATTGAGATCTTAGAAGAACAGTAATTTTGCTCTGACTGACCTTCCTAAGTTGTTGTTGTTGAGGAGGAGGAGGAGGAGGAGGAGGAGGAGGAGGAGGAGAGGAGGAGGAGGAGGAGGAGGAGGAGGGTAACGAGAGGACTGAATACTACCATTAGAAGGAAGAGAATAATGGCATAGAAGGGAGGAGAGGGGATATAGAAGTAATAAAAGAGAAGAGGAGTAGGAAGAGGGAAGAGAGAAAACACTGAGAGAAAGAAAGGAGGAAGGAGAGCATGATAAAAGAGAAAAGAAAGGAGACACAGATGATAGGAAGAGACAACCAATAATAAGAAAGAAATAAGAAAGAAAGAAAGAAATGAAGACATGAAAGATTAATAGTGTGGGAAGGAATGAAGGGAAAAAAAGGAAGGAAGGAAGGAAGGAAGGAAGGAAGGAAGGAAGGAAGGAAGAAAGAAAAGAAGAAAAACTTGAGACACAATAGATAGAAATAAATACGAGAAGAAGAGAAAGAAAATAAATGAGGAAGAGAAACAAAAGGAGGAAGAAGGAGAAGGAAGGAGGAGGAGGAAGAAGGAGGAGGAGGAAAGTATGAAAAGTTATAATGAATAAGAAAACAAACAAAAAAAAGAATGAAAAAAAGCTAGAAATACACTATGAATGAAGGAGAGAGAGAGAGAGAGAGAGAGAGAGAGAGAGAGAGAGAGAGAGAGAGAGAGAGAGAGAGAGAGAGAGAGAGAGAGAGAGAGAGAGAGAGAGAGAATTACATGATTACTCTATTACTAGCATTAGCAATTTGTACGTCATGTATAATGTGTTTGCATGGTTACAACAATAAAAAAAGAGAAAGTAACAAGCAAGGAAGAAGAAGAAAGAAGTAAATAGGAATAAAGAAGGAATGAAGGAAGGAGAGAAAACAAAAAAAAATATAAGAGTTGAAATTAAATAATACAAATAACGCTATAAGTTGTATCTCCCCTTTTGGAGTTCAATGAAAATATACACACAAAGAGAGATGAAAAAAAAGTCTATTACGTAAACAAAATAAAATCAATAAATAAATAAAATATAAATAAAAAAAAACGAGAGGCAAACATCCGTCGTTCATATTAATTCCTGTTTATTTTTTTATATTATTTATTTTTTATTTACCGTCAAAACATCATAAGGTTAGAATGTGTTTATTAATTCTATTTTGTGGTCGTTGTCAGTGAGTGTATTGTAGTCAAAGTTTACCTCTTTTTACATTACTACTACTACTCTCTCTCTCTCTCTCTCTCTCTCTCTCTCTCTCTCTCTCTCTCTCTCTCTCTCTCTCTCTCTCTCTCTCTCTCTCTCTCTCTCTCCCACGGGCGTATCAGTGAGTCCTGTCAGAAGCTTTCAAAACACTAGTCTACGAGAACTCGATACATGACCCTGCATAGACGAAGCAGTGGGGAGAGAGAGAGAGAGAGAGAGAGAGAGAGAGAGAGAGAGAGAGAGAGAGAGAGAGAGAGAGAGAGAGAGAGAGAGAGAGAGAGAGAGAGAGAGAAAAGAGAACCACAGTGAAGTTTAGAAAATGGACTCACAGCAGAAGAACAGCAGTAAGGAATTTTGAAGAACAGAAGAAGAACAAGAGAGAAGAGGAGAAGAAAATATCAAGGGAGGGTCCAGAGGGAGGGAAAGAAAGACTGGAGATAGATACAAAAGATGATAAAATAGAATAGACAAGCAAAGATGAAGTAAGAAACACAAGACAAGGGAAAAAATGCAATAAAGAAAATGGATAAGAGAGAGAGGAAAGAGAGGAAAAAGAGAGAGAGAGAGAGATAAGGGAGGGAGGAATAGAAGAGAGTATGAATGAAGAGAAGGAAGGAGAGGATTATGGATGAAGAGAAGGAGGGAAGAAGGGAAGGAGGGAAGGAAGGAAGGGAGAATGAAGCAAACAGAAGAAGGAAGATAGGAAATAGAAAATTTAAGAAAGGTTTATCAGTAAAGAAAAAAAATTAAGGAAGAAAAGATGGAAGAAAATAAAGAATAAATTAGAAAATAAAAGGGAGAATGTGAATAGAAAGACAGGAAGGAAGGAAGAAATAAACGAGGGAAGGAAGGAAGGAAGGAAAGAAGGAAGGAAGAGGAAGGAAGGAAGAAAGAAAGGAAGGAAGGAAGGAAAGGAGAAATGAAAGGAAATAAGAAAAAAATGTGGGAAGGAAGGAAGAAAGGAAGGCAGAAAGAAAAGAAAGGAAGGAAGGAAGGAAGGAAGGAAGACATGTAAGAGCTCAAGAAAATAATTAGAGAACAAAAGGAGGAAAATTATGAAGAAGAGTCGAGATAATTTCAAATAATTTACGTTAGAATTAAACATTTTGCACAATTAAGATTTTATTTATTTTTGTCTACATAAAAATAAATGTTAACACTACTTGACATATTTCTTTTATTTCCTTAATGGTTACATAATTGAGTTTTCACATTGGTGCTTTGATGTGCAAATTGTGTGTGTGTGTGTGTGTGTGTGTGTGTGTGTGTGTGTGTGTGTGTGTGTGTGTGTGTGTGTGTGTGTGTGTGTGTGTGTGTGTGTATTATTCTTGTCTAACACATTCTCTCTCTCTCTCTCTCTCTCTCTCTCTCTCTCTCTCTCTCTCTCTCTCTCTCTCTCTCTCTCTCTCTCTCTCTCTCTCTCTCTCTCTCATCTCTCAGCTTTGTCTCCTCCATTTTCTCCTTTCCTCCAAACCTTTTATTTTCCCTCCATAAGCCCCTCCATTTCCTCCTTCCTTTCCCTCGGCTGTAAAGGTGCAAAGGAGGCTGATATAAGACCACTTAATGCGAGAGAGAGAGAGAGAGAGAGAGAGAGAGAGAGAGAGAGAGAGAGAGAGAGAGAGAGAGAGAGAGAGAGAGAGAGAGTAAGGGTACAATGAGGTTATCTACAGCTGTAAATATAATACACTGTAGATCAACATGAGAGGAGGGTGAGGAGGCATTGTGGGCCAAGGGGGGGTGGGGGGATAACTTTTGGGGAAAGGAAAATGGCGTCAGTAGCATGTGTGTGTGTGTGTGTGTGTGTGTGTGTGTGTCGGCACATGCCCACTTTAACATGTATTGTGTTCCCTTGTGTGTGTGTGTGTACCCATCTCCGCCCAGTCATGTATGTGCGTGCATGTGTATGTATATATGTATGTAGGTATAGTTTGGTGTACACAGTGACGCGGCAATCATGTGTACGTGGCTCTAAGTGGCATTGTGTGTGCGTGTCTTTGGCCTGCCATTCACCCTGCTTAGCCTTCTTGGCCTGTAAAGTGTTGACTCAAACCAGCTAAGGCAGGCAGGCAGGCAGGCAGGCAGGCAGGCAGGCAGGCAGGCAGGCAGGCAGGCAGGCAGGCAGGCAGGCAGGCAGGCAGGCAGGGAGGCAGGCAGGCAGGGTTATAAGAAGAGAGGAATCTGCCTTGTCTCCCACACCTTCCCTTCCCCTCACTTTCATTCAAGGATCGAAATTTGCAAGTTTAAAATATATTACAACATCCGTGATCATAAATGTCTTGGTGCCTTGCGTCGACTGCTTATCTTGGCGCCACAAAAGGAAATTGCATGCGAGCGGTGAGCCGTTGGTATCACGCGTCCCGGGAATACATAAGTTGGTAAGGGGCTTCAAGTTTACCTCGAGTGGGAGACGCGGGAAAAATCACTTTGTCGGCTGTCCGGGAAGCGACAAGACGAGAGGCTGTGAGGGGAAGGAGGTTGAGTTTGATTCCCATATTGGGTGTAGTTTTTCTTTCTGTAAGGATTAGTGAAGGGAAAATTGAAGGCGTGGAGCTGATTTTTTTTTTCATTCTTCTTCTTCTTCTTCTTTCTCTCCTCCTCCTCCTCCTCCTCCTCCTTCAAGGCATTAAACAGCATTATTCCACAGCTTCCTTTAGACATTCAGTTTAATTTCCTCCCTTCTCTCTCCTTGTTCGAGTCTAATTACAATTACTCTTCATCCTATTGTGTCTTTCATTTTTTTTCCTTCGCCCTCTTTCTCCTTCTGGTAATTTCATCTTAATGCGTTTTTCTTTTTTTTCCCATTTGTCTTAGTTATTTTTTTATTCATATGCATTTTCCTCTCCTCTTCCTCTTCTTTATCCTTTCTTCGCCTTCATTATCTTTTTAATTATGTTCTATCATATGTTAGGTTAATTTTTCCAGCCTCCAATTTCATATTCAACTCATTGCTCTCTCGCTCTCTCTCTCTCTCTCTCTCTCTCTCTCTCTCTCTCTCTCTCTCTCTCTCTCTCTCTCTCTCTCTCTCTCACACACATCCTTCACTCCCTCCTCCTCTCACTCACTGCATCTTATTCCTCATCCTTTGTACATATATATAAACTCAGACCTCCCTTCCCCTCCCTAAGCCAAAACAAGAAAAAGGTACCAAATATTCTTCCACATATTAGGGTTAGAACCAGTAAGGACGAAGCTTCCATTCTGTGCATCAGTCCTCTTTGTCTTCCAGCCATAAGAGGCGTGGAGAAGTCATGCACAGCCTCCAGGATAAGAGAGATTCGTTGGGGCTTCTTCCAGTTTCTCTCTCTCTCTCTCTCTCTCTCTCTCTCTTTCTCTCCTGCAGTTATGGTTGATCGGTTGATAAGCTATATTGGAGAGCGATATATTCAAGGCAGTCTATGCTTAACCACGCCCCTTGGTCAATACACACACACACACACACACACACACACACACACACACACACACACACACACACACACACACACACCTCTCATTCCATATTGACACTGACGCGGGAACTGCATTAGCTTTTACGAGTCGATTTTTGTCCCTTCTCTCCAAGGCTTCATTAACTATGCAACTTGGATTGATACGCCATTAATCCTTGTCTGGCGGCGAGGCAATCTTACCAGTCCATGTTGTGATTTTATTTCCCTCAAGGTCTCGATGTCAAGTTAATGTATGTTCTCTGCTACGATTGGCTCTCAGTCCTGTTGATTAAGCGAAGGATAGCGTGTTAGAGTGGCAGGCTTGGCTATCTATTAATCTTATAGTGTTAATGTGACTTGAACGCAATGGAATCCTTATGAGAAGCGCCCTTGAGATCTGATCCTTTATATAAAGTACCATAGTAAAGGATTTGGGTACTGAGCTATCGGTTACTAATTTGAAAACGTGAACCTGTTGCATTGGTATCGCATAAAGGTAATTAATTTTGTCTCTTACCTGCATGTGTCTAGTTTGTGTGTTAATTAATGATGCTAATGACCCGTGTACTCGACTCTTCTATTGATAATTAACTTGTGGGACCCTGAGGCCTCATGTGATGCCAATTATACTGTCAACACTACTGCGAATGGATCATATCATATCTCCTTAATTACTTCAAATACCTGTCCTTACCTGCCCTCGACACCTGTTCCTTCACACCCACACACACACACACACACACACACACACACACACACACACACACACACATAAAAACACACATAATAATGACGCAAATCAGAGAAAAAAAGACATTACTTTTTTCACTAGAGTTGGATGAAAAGTAAAAAAACCGGTAAACACAATCACACAAATAAGGAGATAGACAGAGATAAGGAGTGAGTGAGTTAATGGTAGTAAAGTAAGCACCAGACATGAGTAATAGTAAGGAAGGTTTGAGGAGAGTGAAGACCCACCTCACCTGAACACCCTTGAACACACTCACCTGTACTGAGAATCTGGCGGTGCAGGAGGCCGGGTAGATGGTGTACACTCCACTGGTTGTCTCTCCTGTAGCAGCCACGGCAGCACAGTCCCGGGGCTGACTGTTGGCTGGGGGAGGAGGAGGGGGTCAGGCTAAGGGGGGAGGAGGAGGAGGAGGAGGAGGAGGAGGAGAGGGAAGGAGGTGTTGGATGGAAGAACTGGTTTCATGCATTGGGGAAAAAATGTAATCACACTGAGGAGGAGGAGGAGGAGGAGGAGGAGGAGGAGGAGGAGGAGGAGGAGGAGGAGGAGGAGGAGGAGGAGGAGGAGGAGGAGGAGGAGGAGGAAGGGGGAGATGGGGGTCATGCTGTAGGGGAGGAAGGTGGGGTCAGACTGGGGGGGGGAGTGGTGGAGGAGGTCATCCGAGGTAGCTTGACGTAAAAAAAAAACTAGCGAAGGAGGTCAATTATCCAGTCCGTTGGGATCATTATCATTATCATTAGTATAGTATTTATGTATTTAATTAAACGCAACTAATTAATCTCCTGTTTCAATGATGGAGGTGATGATGGTGTGACGTTAATTAGAGGCCAGGTAATTTAAATGACTTAATGATGTTCCCAGGAAGCATTCGTTACACTTTTTATTACCGCAATTACTTCTCCTTTTAATCATCTTTCAACTATTAAAGTATTATATCCTTTCATTAACCAGCATCCATTAACTTTTATCTCCCGTTTAATCAGATATTTTAGTCCTTTTGAGAAGCTTAAACCGTACCATTATACAAGCTTCTATCCCTTTAAGTGCGTACCCTAAGGATTCCGAGCCGACCTTCGCCTAACCTAACCTAACCTAACCTAACCTAACCTAACCTAACCTAACCTAACCTTGCCTTGCCTTGCCTTGCCTTGCCTTGCCTAACCTAACCTAACCCTATTCTACCATAACCTAACCTAACCTAACCATACCTAACCTAACCTAACCTACTCTACAATACCGTACCCTAACCTAACCCAAACCAACCTAGCCCAACCCAACCTAACCTAACCTAACCTAACCTAACCTAACCTAACCTAACCTAACCTAACCTAACCTAACCTTCCCCCACACTCACCTGCATCTTCCTCCGTCATCTGCCTTGCGATCTCCGAGGCGAGGCGAGTCACCATACCAAGGTTAAGGGTTTGCACCTCGGTAATGGGGCGGCCTTGCACTCTCATCTGCCACGACCCAGTTTCACTCTCGCCCCGTCTCCCCTCGCTGCGCCCTTCTGATTCCTAGGGTGAGGGGAGAGTAAAAGGGAGTGTGAAAGGGAGAGTAAAGGGTGTGCGTGGCGTGGAATTACAGCAAGGGGGATAAATAAATTGCTTTACTTAGTATATATATATATTTTTTTATAGCTTTGTTCAATCGTGTGGATTTTCCTTGTTTCTACCTGTTTTCTCTCTCTCTCTCTCTCTCTCTCTCTCTCTCTCTCTCTCTCTCTCTCTCTCTCTCTCTCTCTCTCTCTCTCTCTCTCTCTCTCTCTCACCTCCTTCACGGCGCCATTTTCAGCAGGGAAGTAAGCCAGTTCGTCCTGCGTCAGCCTCTCCTTCGCCCCCGTCAGGTAGGTCCTCTGCTGCCTGGAGCGTGGGGTGGAGGAGGCCGCCCCTCGCCTCTCCTGATCCCTCATGCTTCCTGAACACGTGTTGTTAGCCAGGTGATCAAGGCTGCAAGGAACAACAGAAGGGGTTGGGAGTGAAAATCAATCCCACTTTAAGTTTTGCTAATATTATTCTACGTTTGTGTTATGTTACTACTTTTACTACTACTACTACTACTATTACGACTACTACTACTACTACTACTACTACTACTACTACTACTATTAATACAAAAGGCAATAAGTAACAATTAACGTTATTATTACAACGCGAAAAGCCGTCTTGTCTTAACCCTCATGTATATTCATGTATTTATATGTTACAGTTTACGTTCACACGCACACACGTACACACACACGCACGCACACACACACGCACGCACGCACGCACGCACGCACTAAGAATTCACCGTCGCTGATAATTTTAATGAAGGCTCAGATGAAATTTGTTCGTGTTGTGGATTTATTTATTTATTTATTTTAGTTCGGTTTTCGTTTCCCTCTCTTGCAATTATCGACCACGTATCATTAATTAGGGTTTTCTTTTGACAACCCAGAACTTTTACACGAATAGCTTATTAGCGGAGAGAGAGAGAGATAGAGAGAGAGAGAGAGAGAGAGAGAGAGAGAGAGAGAGAGAGAGAGAGAGAGAGAGAGAGAGAGAGAGAGAGAGAGAGAGAGAGAGAGAGAGAGAGAGAGAGAGAGAATGAGAATTTACATTGCATTTAGGACAACACAGCCCAGTTGGTCCCTTCCCTTCCTCCTGGTCTGGTCCCTAAAGCCCAATCACATACGTGGCATCGATTCCACATTTCCTGAATAGCTGCAGCCAAGGGGAAGGAGGAGCGTTCACGTGTTACCTTAATCACTTAACTATATTACACTGGGCTGCTGGTAACTTAAGGCTCATTATAGACTCTTTATAGTATTATTATTTATCTCTAACTTATTTTTGTGTTGTATATGGTTAATTAAACTATGTATTCACTCACAGGTAAAGGTGTAATTAATTGGATGTTATTAAAATTACCTGGATGTTAAATTGATGCTTCTATTACGGATGTTAAGGTAAGGTAAGTCAAGGTGAATGTGTCTTTCATCTTTGTAATGCAAGGAAGGTATCGTTTTTACCTTGCTATGTAACACTAAAGTAGCAATTTCGCAAAGTTTCAACACCATTTAGATAGAATAACCTCTGTCCATGTTTATAGAAAGACATTGCAATATCTTAGGTTAGGTTAGGTTAGGTTAGGTGCTAGTAGTAGTAGTAGTAGTAGTAGTAGTATAGTAGTAGTAGTAGTAGTAGTAGTAGTAGTAGTAGTAGTAGTAGTTAGGTTAGGTTGAAGTTATATTCGGTGCAAGACTATGAATTTAAACAAACTTATAGACAAACAGGTAGCATTCAAGCATTCAAACAAGAACAGAACAGACGGGAGAAAAAACAGAATACAAAGGTGGACACTAAATTCATACCCACCAAACACACGTAGAATAAGTTGAAGCGAAGAAAGTGAGGAAATAAGACTGTGAGTGCCTGGCTCGGCGAGGAACTAACCGTGGCCGCTCCAGGACAAAGGAATTAAGACACAAAGACGCAAGAAAGTGAAGTGAAGAAGATCAAAAGAAGAGCCGGACTGAGGACCAAAGAAAGGAGGAGAGAGAGAGAGAGAGAGAGAGAGAGAGAGAGAGAGAGAGAGAGAGAGAGAGAGAGAGAGAGAGAGAGAGAGAGAGAGAGAGAGAGAGAGAGAGAGAGAGAGAGAGTGAATTCGGAACAATGAAAATCCAGAAGGGCCATAAATTTGTCTTGAAAATTTAATAAGAAAACACAACTAAAATCCAGGATGTTATTCTAACGAGTGCACTGAATGAAACAGAAACAAAGATAGAAATACAATAGCAAAGAAAGAACAAGAAAAAAAACAAAAGAGAGGAAGGAAAGAATGAAAGAAATACACATACTAAAACGAATACACACATCCCTTTCTTCCCACCCCCCACCAGAGAGAGAACATGAACAAAACCAGTAACGTACGTGTTCAGGATGAGAACGCTGTCGTGTCCTGCTGTAGCGAGGCGACGATCAAGATCCATGTGGGACTTTCTCACCACTTGTGTTGTGCGATTCTCTAGGGTCGCTAAATCCTCCTTGAACCTCCTCTCAGTAGCCTGCGGGAGACCGGAGGGGAAGGAAGGGGTGAGTGCAGCTCCTGAGGTTATTATATGGGACGAAAGTGAAGAGACAATGAAAATAAATAAAAAGTCTTGAGTGAACGTCCATTCTGTCTTTAAAGGAGGAGAGGAAGATGGAAGAGGAGAAGGGAGGACAGAGGAAGAGGATGGGATGTAAGAATGGAAGGTACATAAGAAAATGATGATGTAGAAGAATAAGAAGAGGATGAAGAAGAAGACATAAATAAAAGAGAAAGAGAGAAAGAAATGTGAAAGAGAAGACACGAACCCTAATACAAAGTTAAACATAAAGATAAATGATTCAACACTGAACTTTTAAAATATATATGCTAAAAGAGAAAAAAAAATAGAAGCATATAATAAATAGTAAGTCTTGCTTTTGCACTCCTGTCAGAACGAGGAACAGACACTGACAGCAAGACATAAAGACGTAAAAAGGAGAACAAAGAAATATTAGACAGGTCGATATGTAGTAAAATTATGAGGCGACAAAATAAAGCAAATGAATAATGTTAATTTTGAATGCTAGAAAAAGAGAGAGAGAGAGAGAGAGAGAGAGAGAGAGAGAGAGAGAGAGAGAGAGAGAGAGAGAGAGAGAGAGAGAGAGAGAGAGAGAGAGAGAATGAATGATGTATAGATATCGAAATGAATAGACATATGATAGAAAAAACAATCAAATAAAGTGGTACACACACACACACACACACACACACACACACACACACACACACACACACACACACACACACACACACACACACACACACACACACCCACACAACATATCCTTCACCATCAACAGACAAAATAAAAATAAAACGAGAAAAAACACCTAAGAAGAAATATATTTTTTTTTTACTTATAGAATCAAAACATAATTAATCTTCAGTCCTTTCTTCCCTTCCTCACCCATAAAAAAACACACCTTCGCTTCACCTGTCTTGGTCTATGCTAATTAGGACAAACGCTTCGCTCCTTGCAAGTGCAGAGGGAGTGTGTGTGTGTGTTTGTGCGTTGGTAAGTCTGGTCCCCGTGTTGCAAGTCAAATCAGGTAGGGAGGGAGGAGAGAGACTTGCATTGTGAAGCTTATTTGTATATCTTCCTCACACTTACGTCGCGATTGGCTTCACATATCCAACAATAGTTATGAATATTAATTTTTTGTTACGTATTGATCTGCAGTTACAAAAGATGAGAGGTTATGATGTGGTAATGTTTCAATTTTTTTTTCTTTCTCTCTCTCTCTCTCTCTCTCGTCTTCGTCAGTTTCTTTAAAGGAGAATCTTGAAACACGCTGATGTACCCGTGGGATTTATCGTCTAAAGTTGTCTTATTCCTCCGAGAGACGAGGTGGAGAGAATAATCTATACTCTTTATATTATTAAACTCGGTCTTATAGTTTTACGTTGCTGCTTTCACCTCATACACAGACCAAGCGTTTGAAGAAGAAATGGATGAGGTGAGATATATATTTTAAGAGAAACCCGATAGGAAGACCTGGAAATTTTGAACCACTGGAGAAAATAATCTTTACTCTTTTATATTATTAAACCTTATTCTAGTTTTACACTGGAAACTATAAAGGAGTGAAGGAGTATGTACGTTCCTAACCCATCCTACAATACAACATCCTACGCTTCGGTATGAGTTACAACATTTATCTCCCTGCGGATATAAAAAAAAAAGAGAAAAAAAAAGGAAGAAAAAAATTGCACTACACGAACGGAATTAAACTGTCCATGTTGGTGCTTCGTCGTGTTCCCTTGGACGTCGTGTTGCTCCGAGAATCACATTTCCCTACCACAGTTTTTTTCCTTCGCGGTATTTTAAGTTTAGAATACCAAATAAGTAACCCAAGGGAGGGAAGCTGAACACACACGCATAGCTGGCTACCCACATTGTTTTCTATCTCTTTTTATTCTCTCTCTCTCTCTCTCTCTCTCTCTCTCTCTCTCTCTCTCTCTCTCTCTCTCTCTCTCTCTCTCTCTCTCTCTCTCTCTCTCTCTCTCTCTGTCTGTCTGTGTGGGAAGACCTGCATTCAAGGAGCAGCTCGACACGTTAACCTTGAGACAAATCATACTTGGATCACAATGTTAAATCGCTAATGATTCTCTACGCCCACGTGGTCTATAATTAATGATACACATCCATAAAAAACTCTCTCTCTCTCTCTCTCTCTCTCTCTCTCTCTCTCTCTCTCTCTTATGCAATATATATCTGATTATTTATGTGGTTATTCAGTCTTTTTTTCTTTCTCTCCTTCCTCTGAGTGTGTTATGGAAAGGTACATGTGTTTATATTTCGAGGAAGTGCAGTTGTTTGCCGCCTCTCACACTCCTTAAATCGGTGGTGTACTACATTGTTTGTCTTTCTCTGCCCTAAGTTATTACAGAAAATGTGAGAATATTTAATGCTACTGCTGCTGCTCCTACCTCCTCCTCCTCCTCTTATTGCTGCTACTGCTTCTGCTATTATTACTACTACTACTACTGTTTTCGATCAAAAGACAAAATAAAAAAACAGCGTGAAATGTTTGTCTCTCTCTCGTGTGTGTGTGTGTGTGTGTGTGTGTGTGTGTGTGTGTGTGTGTGTGTGTGTGTGTGTGTGTGTGTGTGTGTGTGTTTATTCCTACTCGACTCTGGTAAGAAATACAGTTCCGATAAGCTTTTGATCTTCAAGTATTCTCTCTCTCTCTCTCTCTCTCTCTCTCTCTCTCTCTCTCTCTCTCTCTCTCTCTCTCTCTCTCTCTCTCTCTCTCTCTCTCTCTCTCTCTCTCTCTCGAAACTTCCTTTATTGGTCTTTTCAGTTTCTCCAATTCGAGCCAACTTCACTAATTTTGAACTCATTTCATCTTTTCCTTTTCATCCCAACTGCTCATATATACTTTTATCTTTCTACCCCGCATCCTCCTCCTCCTTCAGCAGCATCTCCTCCTCTTCACCTTCCTTCCCCTCGTCCTCATCCTCGTCCTCGTCCGCCTCATCATCTCGCAAACACCACTTGAGCAATCACTACTCGTGGTCTTGGCTCCAGGAGGCCTCGATCACACACGCTTTCAAATGGTGTTGAAAATTTCGAATTCACCTTTTTGAGGCTTTCCCGGAGGATGCACGGCTCACTGGAACCTTTGAAGAGGAGGAGGAGGAGGAGGAGGAGGAGGAGGAGGAGGAGGAGGAGGAGGAGGAGGAGGAGGAGGAGGAGGAGGAGGAGGATCATAATTCTGTTGCTGCGAGTCTGCAGAGGAAGTAAACGCAGGCCAGGAGCGCTCTCTCTCTCTCTCTCTCTCTCTCTCTCTCTCTCTCTCTCTCTCTCTCTCTCTCTCTCTCTCTCTCTCTCTCTCTCTCTCTCTCTCTCGCTGCTTGATGAAATAAACTTCGAAAATGTTGCAGAGTATTTTTTCGGTGGCATTATGTTAAAATACTTGAGAACACCCGACCAGGCAGGCAGGAAAGGTAGGTAAGGTAGGTAAGGTAAGGTAAGGTAAGGTAAGGTAAGGTAAGGTAAGGTAAGGTAAGGTAAGGTAGGTAAGGTAAGGTAAGGTAAGGTAAGGTAGGTAAGGTAAGGTAAGGTAAGGTAAGGTAGGTAAGGTAAGGTAAGGTAAGGTAAGGTAAGGTAAGGTAAGGTAAGGTAAGGTAAGGTAGGTAAGGTAAGGTAAGGTAAGGTAGGTAAGGTAAGGTAAGGTAAGGTAGGTAAGGTAAGGTAAGGTAAGGTAAGGTAGGTAAGGTAAGGTAAGGTAGGTATGGTAGGCAAGGTAATGCAGGTAATGGCAGATAATTGACCAAGTTTAAAACGTCGCCTAATTGTGGGTAAGCATTTGAAGCGTTAAAATTAGACTTAAATGCAGGTGCACACGAGACTTGCCTTCCCACACACACACACACACACACACACACACACACACACACCACACACACACACACACACACACACACACACACACAAACGTCAACATAAAAACAAACAAACAATCAAGTAAGGTACATGAGGGATTGGAAAACCGACCTTCATGACCTGACCTTACCTGGAGCCTGTTATTGATAGAGGTCACGGCCTCACGGACAGCCTGGGTCACTTGGGTCATGTCAGAACTCACGGGGGCTTGTGGGTAGTCCTCTGAGTCCAACCGTGACCTGTGAGGAGGAGGAGGAGGAGGAGGAGGAGGAGGAGGAGGAGGAGGAGGAGGAGGAGGAGGAGGAGGAAAGAGAGGAAGAACAGAGTGGGTAATTTGAAATGTAATAAGGCAATAAAAGTCATAATAACTTCCAAGGCATTTTTCAACTAGTGGAAAGGAGAAAAAGAAGACATGTAATAACACAGACACACACACACACACACACACACACACACACACACACACACACACACAGGGAAGGGAAGGAAAGATTACAGTATAATGTGTAATGTGCTGTAGGGACTGTCAGGGAACATGTGTGAAATGCGTAACCTTGCTGTAAAATAGTGTGAAGGAAAGGTTGCAGGAAATAAAAAATAAAATAAAAAAAGAACTGCAGGAGATAGAACAAGTACAGTAAGGAGAAAGTAGAGGGACGTGAGGAGGGTGTCAAGTGTTGTGAGTGGCTGTCAGGGTTGTAAAAAAGATGTTAGAGTGTTATGAAAAGCTGTAGGTAGTTGGGGGGATTGTAAACAGGTGTGAAATAAGGTTATGAGATTCTGTCAAGAGTTGTGGATGATTGTGGAGGTTATATGACAGTTATGGGAAGTTGTAAAAGTGAATGGTGATTGAATGCAAGGTGTAAATGGTTGTAAGTAGGTAAGGGAGTTGTGATAGTGTTGTGAGTGTTGTGAGGGGATGTAAAGAGTTAAAAAGTGTGTTATGAGGAGATAGGAGGTGTTAAGTGTAGTATGAGGCTTATAAAAAAGTTGTGAAAGGTTGTGAGTTGAGATTATACAAGAGTGTGTGAGTGTGTGTTGGTGTTGTGTGGTGTGTGTGTGTTGTGTGAGTGTGCTATAAAACATGAAACACTTACACCAGGTTTTGTTGAGGGTGTCGAGAGTGCTGTGTGTTGCGGTCCAGTGTTGAGATGCGAGCCTCTATACCCGCCATCTGCTTCACTGCAACACAACAACAGAAAGGAAAGAATGAAACAGTTAACATCTTCCTTCCAATAACCAAACATTCACATACGTATTGTTTTATTATCTCTAAGAATTCTCAAAAGGTTTATAATATGCTACGTTAATTATGTATTTTTTTTAGTTGTATTCGTTGTATTTTGTAACATAGAGCGGCATGAATAAATAGTTTCCTTCTAAGTTAATATTTGTTCGTTAAGTATTGCGCATATAGACTTAACTTTGGGTGTATAAACTAACTCTCTCTCTCTCTCTCTCTCTCTCTCTCTCTCTCTCTCTCTCTCTCTCTCTCTCTCTCTCTCTCTCTCTCTCTCTCAGTAACACAAGGCAACACAGCTTTAGCACAACACAACTCCGGGTTCAAATTAGTGTTCTATTCTCAACACAAAGAACTTCGCTGAGACCAGGTGTGTGTCGGTCTTCCCTTCATCTACAACTTCCTTACTCTTCACAATTTTCTTTAACACATGATTGGAAGGGAGAGAAAAAAAAAAATATATATAAAAAGAAAAGAAAAAAAACCCACAATATTTGCCATTAGTTACGACTCTCACACATAAAAGATATATTCCTTTTTTTTTTTATTTGATGTTGAACGAGATTTTTTGGTGTTCACAAGGGCGTGTGTAGGCGTGGGCGTGGCTGATAGAGGGGTGGGCGTGGGTGGTGGAGTAGGAGTGGGTGGTGGTGGAGTAGGAGTGGGTGGTGGTGGAGTAGGAGTGGGTGGTGGTGGAGTAGGAGTGGGTGGTGGTGGAGTAGGAGTAGAGTATGAAAGGGGAGTTACTGGGAAAGTCATTTATTAGAGGAGTGCATCAAGGGAGCAGTGATAGTGAGGTTAGAGGGGTCGTGGGTTATGGTGTGTGAGGGTGAGGGGTTGAGTGTGCTGGAAGGGTGAGGGAAGGGAGGTGAGGGTAATGGTGTATACAGCTTTATATATAAGGGGAGTGTAAAGGGAGAGTGTGCGTCGCGTCGTGAGGGTGTAAAGGGTAAGGGGAGAAGGTGAGATGGGATGAGGGGAAAGGGGAGGTGATAAGATAATGGAGGTGAAAGGGAAGGTGAGGGGAAAGGAGGTGAGGGGAGTATTGGTGTTGCTATGAGGTAGTTCATGGAGTACAAAGCAATAGGAAGGATATGAATCCCTTAGTGGTGTACTAAACTCCTCCTACACCTGTAATAAAGTGTTGTAAATCTCCACACACCTGTAATATAGTGTTGTAACTCTCCACACACTTGTAATATCATCCTGTAATTCTCCTGCACCTGTAATAGAGTGTTGTAATTCTTCTATATTACCCATGAAGTGTTGTAATTCATGTGTACCTACCATGAATACACGTGTCAGCAGTGTACTATATCATGAATACACTTCCCGCTGTGTAATGTATCCTGCCTCGCGTCATGTAACCTTCCCTAAGAGCCTCGTGTCGCCTCGTCCCATAGAGCAGCGTCTTCCAAGTGTTATCATAAGGGGAGGTTCTAAAGGGAGGCTGTATTACCGCCTTCACTTCACTTGGGCGCCGTTGAAGCCGTTTGCGTCCGTGCCCAACGAAGTAAAAATTATTCTTGTTTGCGTTTTCGAGCGGAGCAACAGAGGCGGACTCAGTGAAGTGAAGAATTTGGGTTAAATTGCTAATTATTCGTATGCAGCGGCGTGGTCGTGTTACAAGGAATGGCGGGCGGCCGGGAAGCGCAAAGAGAGGGGAAGGTTAGTGAGGTCACGACTATAAACCCAAGACTTGTTTTTCTTATTGGGGCAAGTGCAAGGGTTGTGGTGCTTGTGTGACCTTGAGATTCTCGCTGCTTATCTCTGTGCATATTTCAATTGAAGATAAAAAATAGAACTAGCTATTTTTTATCGACTTTCCCTGCTTAAGCCTCTTGTGTTCTTGCAGTGAACCGTAGCGAGTGAATTAAGTCAGTGTTTGTGTGTGTGTGTGGGGGGGAGGGGGGGCGGTGGGGGGGTGGGGGCTTTGGGGGGTGGTGGGGGTAGGGGGGGTGAGGCAGTGCAGTGATTATGTGCTGTGTGTGTGTGTGTGTGTGTGTGTGTGTGTGTGTGTGTGTGTGTGTGTGTGTGTGTGTGTGTGTGTGTGTGTGTGTGAAGCTACACATCCTTGTTTTTTTTTTTTACATTTCTCTTCTATCTCATTTTTTTATTTCATTTTTACGTCTTTTCTTGTAACTTTTTCGACTCTGTCTGGGGAAGTTAGTTTTAATTAAAAGTTTGAGGTGACATGACAGCTTTCTCTCTCTTTCTCTCTCGCTCTCTCTCTCTCTCTCTCTCTCTCTCTCTCTCTCTCTCTCTCTCTCTCTCTCTCTCTCTCTCAAGACGACATTTCCTCCCGCGAGATAGCAGTGTTTGCATCTTTTCATCTCATCTCGTCTTCTTTTTCCGGCACGACTTCTAACAAGACATCTTATTAAGGGTCTGGGAGGCCGCGCAGTTGTTTCTGAGAGGCGCTGCGTTCTAAAAATAACATTGTTTTAATTGTACTAACACAACCGCAGTCCATAACACACTCCACAGACCCACAGACCCACAGACACACCTTCACAGCCTCACCACCAACACACAACAATAAAAACGGGATTAGGAACGTAAGAAACACAATTACGAACATAGGTCTTAATAGCGTAACATTAAACGTCTCTTTTAGCAACGATAACACATCTTCCTCAAGTGACAAAGGAAGACAGTACAATAATAATGTTTTTTTCGTCCCCCTTGTCACTCTGAATCCACATCACGGAATCCTCTCATCTCGCTAGAGTTTTGAAGAGACACAGTAAATTCATCTTCCTGTCATACACGGAATAAACGTCTTTGTTCAAGGTGGACAGACGATTCTCACGCTACGGTGGAGGAGGAGGAGGAGGAGGAGGAGGAGGAGGAGGAGGAGGAGGAGGAGGAGGAGGAGGAGGAGGAGGAGGAAAAGAAGAAATAAGAGAATAATAAGGAGGAGAGTAGGAGAAACGAGGAAAGGGAGGAGAAGAACGAAGAGGAGGTGAAGGAGAAGAAGAGGAAGAGAAGAATGAAGAGGAGAGAGGAGGAGAAGGAGGAGGAGGAGAGGAGGAGAAGGATGAGGAGGATGAGGATGAGGAGGAGGAGGAAAAGTGGCATTGCAGGTTTATCTTTCACACGACAAAGTGGCAAGGGGAATCTATATCAATCTATCTTCATTATCTTCTTCTATATATCTATCTATCTTCTCTCCGTATCCTGTGCTATCTTATCATTGTTTTATCTATCTATCTATCTTCTTAAAAAATATATAAACTAAGGTGAGTCGAGAAAAAAAAGTATATATTTGAAACACGGCAGAGAAGAACCCAAGACTTTACTCAAACAATTCTTCACCATTTTCACGCCATCCTTCCTTCCTTCCCTTTTCCCTTACTTAAACCTGAACAAACACTTAATTTACCAATGAATACACGTAAGAAAGATACAAATACAATATAACATAATAAAAATAAACAAAAAAAGTCAAATACAGTATAACAAACTAATTATAAAAAAAAAATATATATATATATAGATCCATCCTTACTTCTTCCCTTAGAGCTGAACAAACACTTAATTTACCAACGAAACAAACGAATAATCAGACACTATTCAGCTGGTATATATATCTAAGGAAATTAATAATAGTTTCCCCTCCACACCGCCAGCAGCAAGTATTATTTGTGTCTGCTGAGGCGAAATTAAACTGCATGAAGATAGGTTTGTTTTATTGCATTACCTTCATTGTGTTTCTCTTTCAAACCGAGGACTCTTACGGGGTTGAAAAATTTAATATTGGACTCATAAAAACAGCAGATGAATATTTCTCTTCCACTCCGTCTGTCTGTGTTTGTCTGTCTGTCTGTGTTTGTCTGTCTGTCTGTGTTTGTCTGTCTGTCTGTGTTTGTCTGTCTGTCTGTGTTTGCCTGTCTGTGTTTGTCTGTCTGTCTGTGTTTGTCTGTCTGTCTGTGTTTGTCTGTCTGTCTGTGTTTGTCTGTCTGTCTGTGTTTGTCTGTGTCTGTCTGTCTGTCTGTCTTTGTCTGTCTCTCTCTTTCTCTTTCTTTTCCCCTTTTATTAAACCTTTCTCTTCTATTCACTTTTTCTCTCCTTCCCTCGGCCATCCAGTACAGATGTGCAGTCGTGTGTGTGTGTGTGTGTGTGTGTGTGTGTGTGTGTGTGTGTGTGTGTGTGTGTGTGTGTGTGTGTGTGTGTGTGCATTTTTCACTTTTCATGAATAGGCATGTCAGCTTTTAATTATTCTCTCTCACTCTCACACTCTCTCTCTCTCTCTC
>JAPQNM010000025.1:9303305-9305805 GCA_029783475.1 Metacarcinus magister
TCTCCACAAACCTCTCTCTCCCGTCCTCCTCCTCCTCCTGTTCCATCCTTCCCTCCTCCTCCTGTTCTCTCCTTCTCTCCTTCTCTCCTGCCTCCACAAATTAGCAAACATAAGAGAAATTAAGAGTAAGGTCGGTCATGTTAAAGGTTCTAAGATTTCAAGTCTGTGTGATGGAGTGCAGGTGGTCTTCTTCTTCTTCTTCTTCTTCTTCTTCTTCTTCTTCTCTTCTATTTTAGTTATATTTCTTTCTTTATCTTTTCAATCTCAGACCCTCTCTTACCCTAATCTCTTTCAGGTCTTTCTTTCTTTCTTTCTCCCTGTTCTTAATCTCAATCTCTCTCTCTCTCTCTCTCTCTCTCTCTCTCTCTCTCTCTCTCTCTCTCTCTCTCTCTCTCTCTCTCTCTCTCTCTCTCTCTCTCTCTTCTTGTTTTGTGTTGTGATTCGTGTCTTTTTTGGTTTTATTTCAGTTTTTATTTATTGTATTGTCATGTTTTTTTTCTTTCTTCTTCTATTATTACTTTTTTCTTTTTTTAATTGTATTCTTTCATGTTTCTTCAGCGTTTTGTTTTTTTTATTTGATATTCCAGTGTTTGTGTGTTTCTCTTTTATCTATTTCCTATGATCAGGATTCTCCCTCCCTTCCCACTTCCCTCCCTCCCTCCCTCTCTCTCTCCCTCTCTCTCTCCCTCCCTCCCTCCCCCCCTTTTTAGAGGTAACCACTAATGTCGATCACCTGTTGGCGGATCAGGTGATGAAATGTTGACACCTTTAATTAACGTGACAAAACCTCTCTCTCTCTCTCTCTCTCTCTCTCTCTCTCTCTCTCTCTCTCTCTCTCTCTCTCTCTCTCTCTCTCTCTCTCTAATGCAGTGTTTTAAAAGCGAGTTCTGTTTAACTTTCTATATTTTCTTGCCTGTGTGGTGTGTGTGTGTGTGTGTGTGTGTGTGTGTGTGTGTGTGTGTGTGTGTGTGTTTATTCAGATCTATTTATGTATTGATTTGTTTATTTATTTATTCATTTGTTTGTTTGCCGTTCTTCTTTCTGGCCTTGCTTTGTATAGTGTTATAATTAATGACCTTCAAACACACTCTTCTTTCATCTTATATTTATCTATTTTTTTCTTTATTTTATTTCATTATATTATCTTTCTCTTTTTTTATTTGTCTTTTTTTATTTCTTTCGTTCACTATTTTTTTTTTCATTTCTTTGTTTCGTTTCGTTTTCTTTCTTTTTCAACTCTTTTGTTTTCGTATCTCATTCTTTTTTTCTTTTTTTTTATCTATTTTTCAGCTTCTTCATTTTGTGGAGTTTTCTTTCTTTTTCCAACTCTTGTTGTGTAGTTTTTTTCCGAGTCTCGTTTCCTCTTATCTTTCCTTCCATTCCTTTCCTATTTTTCTTGTATCTCTCGTTCACATTATTTTTAATTTCCTAAGCTTTCCTTTCATCTTTCTTGCGCCATGATATTAAATGCAATAAAGATAGATAGATAGATAGATAGATAGAGATAGAGATAGATAGAGAGAGAGAAAAAAAAAAAACCTCTGATCATATACTAATTAAAAACTGTGGCATGAAAGTCTACGGATCAAAATATTATTAATTCATTTTTTTCTCTGATGTCGGTGGAATTAGATTATAGGAACACATTACAGACACACTTCCATTATAATTCCTCGGCATTTTTTAGTTAAAACTTGATGGTATTTGAATTTATGGAGGAACTACTGCATGGAACTCAATCCCATCCAGTAAAAATGTGGATAGAACTCCCTCGTACTGATCAATATTAATATGAATAAATTTATCGTTTTAGAATATTTTAGATGCATGAACAAAATTGTGGAGTATACATGTGGTGACTTTTTCTTTCTCATTGGTTTTAACTTCATATGTAGATTTACACGCACACGCACACGCGCACACACACACACACACACACACACACACACACACACACACACACACACACACACAGCGTTACCATGACCACCTTCTCCCGTTCATCCTCTGCCTCACAATCTCGATTCATTAAATTTTAGAACCTCAAATCCATTTTATCTGCCGCTCCACTTACCTCACCACACTCCTGTCCCTTGGTTCACGCACACGCACACACACACACACACACACACACACACACACACACACACACACACACACCCCACCGTTTCTGAGTCTCTGAGCACCAATATTAACTCATAAATGTGGGTCAGGAATATAAAAAGATGCGTCAATGTTCTATATGTTCACTGCAGCGGACAATGAAAAGATAAAAAGCCATTTTTAATTCAATCATCTGCAACGAAAAAACGAAAAAATGCTTAGAAAATAAAATTGTTTAGAAAAAGTAACATAAATATCATTACTTGACGTGGAATTCTGCCAAGCGCACTTACGATAATGATTCTTCTGGGAACTAAGCAATTGTGTCATAGCGTCACATACATTCTCGGTGCTTCACGCGATCTTTGTGCGGGAAAAATAACGTGGAAACCTGGAT
>JAPQNM010000025.1:9315805-9316985 GCA_029783475.1 Metacarcinus magister
ATTTAGTGTGTGGTATACATGGGCGTGGGCTTCACATATGCATAAATATACAAACTACTTCAAGTGATTGACAACACTCGACCAAAAGAAGTGAGCAGAGACAACAAAGAATTCTTACAAATATCTATTAAACATTACTACTACTTCTCTCTCTCTCTCTCTCTCTCTCTCTCTCTCTCTCTCTCTCTCTCTCTCTCTCTCTCTCTCTCTCTCTCTCTCTCTCTCTCTCAGGCAGGTGTCAGGGTGAGGATTTAACACAAGTCATTAATAGTATGTATGTCGTCACGTGTTTTTATATATTGCAATTTGTACACTTTATTTTGTGTTGGATTGTACATGTTAAGAATACAACAACAACACCACCACCACCACCACCACCATCTATCACCCACCACCATCTATCACCACCACTACCATTACCAACACCAACACCACCACCACCACTATCTATCACCACCATTATCCAATACCACCCGCATTGCCATCACTCCTCCTCCTCCTCCTCCTCCTCCTCCTCCTCCTCCTCCCTCCTCCTCCTCCTCCTCCTCCTCTTCCTACTATACTATTTTCCACAAGTCATCCTTACCAACAACAGTAATGATATGCTCGTAGATTCTATATGACACAAATGAATGATAAATAACTCGTAATAACCATGAAGTAGAGCAAAGAAATGCTAATTGACATGCTAATTGACAGCCACTAAAAATGATGATGATGATGATGATGATGATGATGATGAGAAAATAATAATAATAATAACAAAGGAAATCAAAGGAGAAGGAAAACAAAAAATAAAAAAAAAAAAACAGAAACACGACGAAATGAAATGAAAAAAAATGAAAAAAACAGAAAAGGATAACAGGAACAAAAAAAAGAAGAAGAGGGACAACAAGGCAATGTTGGAGGAAAAAACGGAGGAATGGAGAGAGAGAATTGGATAAAGGAGGAGGGAAAGGGTGGAGAAAGGTTTCCCAAGAGAAGACAAAAAAAAAAAGAATAATTCAAAAAATCTGAACTCCGAAAAATGCTTTTCCTCCTCCTCCACCCCTCCCCCCTTCCCCCCCTACTCCCTCCACCCCCTCCACACCTCTCCCTCCACTCCTACTCCCCCTCTATCTAAGATTCCTCCCCCTCGCGCCATCCCCTCCACCCTCCCCCCCCCCATTTCCACAGGCCT
>JAPQNM010000025.1:9317085-9319585 GCA_029783475.1 Metacarcinus magister
AAAAAACAAAAAGGAGTAAAAATAAACTGAAAAAAGGTGACTAAATATATTAAAATAATAAAATAAATAAATAAATAAAAATAAAACAATAATATATACAAAGGAAGCAAAGTGTAGCAGATAAGGAATAGCAGGTAAGGGAATAGCAGGTAAGTTGTAGCAGGTTAGGTGTATCAGGTAAGGACACACACTCAAACACCTTTCAACCCTCCCACTATAACATCCCGAGACAAAGACTGCAAACAGATAATGTGCAGCGAGCAAGAAAACCTGATTAAGGGACCAGATTCTTATCCAAACCTTAGAAGCATCCCTCACCCTCTCCCTCTCCCTCTCCCTCACCCTCCCTCACTCTCCTCAGCACAACAGGTTAAGGCGGATGTATTAAGGTTGATAGTGAAGCCATTTGTTCTTCGTCACCTAAAGACCACGTGGCTTTATAAGGTGGAAGGACCTTTGTTTATTTACATTTTACGATCAGCTGATTGAAGTTTTCTATTGGTTGATAAGGACTATAATGAGGGGGAGGAGGGGAGGGAGGGATGGGTTTAGGGAGAGAGATAAAGAGTGTGTCGTGTGTCTCTCTCTCTCTCTCTCTCTCTCTCTCTCTCTCTCATCTCCTCTCTCTCTCTCTCTACTCTCTCTCTCTCTCTCTCTCTCCTCTCCTCTCTCTCTCTCATGGTGGGCCCCAAGAGATATCAAGATAACTTTGTATGATATAAACTGTTTAGATTTATTCACAAGAGTAAGATGGATGGCTCTTCAAAATGTCCCTCACACGCTGGCATAAACCTTTTCCTCCCCCAACACACCTCCCCCCAAAGCCTCAGTAGCCAACCCTGTAAATCCACGACAGGAAATATAACTACATATTAACCTCAACGTCTCCAGGAGCTCCTCAAACAGCCTCGGCATTCAGACCTGGAAGCCCTATACAGTAAATACAGCTACACAGTGTTCCAGCGCCTCCAGAAACTCCCTTTGGACTTCAATGAAAACAGCTCTTGAACCCCAATACATGACAAGCCTCCGCCTCATTTTCCTCCTTCTTCTTCTTCTGCTTGCAACTTTCCCTTTTTCTTCAAGTTCAGTTCCTCATCTTCCTCCTCCTCCTCCTCCTCCTCCTCCTTGCAACCACCAGCCTGACAGAACATAAAGTTTCCCTGATCTTTCTGCCTTTGTTTTAGACTTGTAATGGGCGGCGTCTGCTGGAGTGACTCGAGGGAACTGGTCATGAGCAATTTTCAACTCGAAGACAGACAAACAAAACATACAAAGAGATAAGCAAGACCGGACAGAGGGAGGGTGAGCTTTACACACACACACACACACACACACACACACACACACACACACACACACACACACACACACACACACACACACACACGAGAGCGACACAAATATAAACTAACAGCTGAGATGACAGACAGACACGATAAGGACCCGCACGTACACACACACACACACACACACACACACACACACACACGTACACACACACGCCCATTTAGTGTGTGGTATACATGGGCGTGGGCTTCACATATGCATAAATATACAAACTACTTCAAGTGATTGACAACACTCGACCAAAAGAAGTGAGCAGAGACAACAAAGAATTCTTACAAATATCTATTAAACATTACTACTACTACTTCTCTCTCTCTCTCTCTCCTCTCTCTCTCTCTCTCTTCTCTCTCTCTCCTCTCTCTCTCTCTCTCTCTCTCTCTCTCTCTCAGACAGACAGACAGGCAGGCAGGTGTCAGGGTGAGGATTTAACACAAGTCATTAATAGTATGTATGTCGTCACGTGTTTTTATATATTGCAATTTGTACACTTTATTTTGTGTTGGATTGTACATGTTAAGAATACAACAACAACACCACCACCACCACCACCACCATCTATCACCACCACCATCTATCACCACCACTACCATTACCAACACCAACACCACCACCACCACTATCTATCACCACCATTATCCAATACCACCCGCATTGCCATCACTCCTCCTCCTCCTCCTCTCCTCCTCCTCCTCCTCCTCCTCCTCCTCCTCCTCCTCCTCTTCCTACTACTACTATTTCCACAAGTCATCCTTACCAACAACAGTAATGATATGCTCGTAGATTCTATATGACACAAATGAATGATAAATAACTCGTAATAACCATGAAGTAGAGCAAAGAAATGCTAATTGACATGCTAATTGACAGCCACTAAAAATGATGATGATGATGATGATGATGATGAGGAAAATAATAATAATAATAATAACAAAGGAAATCAAAGGAGAAGGAAAACAAAAATAATAAAACATAGAAACACGACGAAATGAAATGAAAAAAAATGAAAAAAACAGGAAAAGGATAACAGACCAAAAAAAAGAAGAAGAGGGAAACAAGGCAATGTGGAGGAAAAAACGGAGGAAATGGAGAGAGAGAATTGGATAAAGGAGGAGGGAAAGGGTGGAGAAAGGTTCCCAGAGAGACAAAAAAA
>JAPQNM010000025.1:9329585-9332085 GCA_029783475.1 Metacarcinus magister
AAAGGAGGGAGGGAAGGAGGGAAGAAGGAGAGACATGAGGAAAGAGGGAGGAGTAAAGAGGAAGGAGGAAGAGATGGAGGTATAAGGGAGGGAAGGAGAGGTATGAGGGAGGGAGGGAGAGAGGGAGGGAGAGAGGGAGGGAGGGAGGGAGGGAGGGAGGGAGGGAGGGAGGGAGGGAGGGAGGGAGGGAGGAGGAGGTAACACTGATCGCCCTTATAGATAACAAACCTCCTCCTTCTACTTCTGTAACTTGTTCTGGAGAGAGAGAGAGAGAGAGAGAGAGAGAGAGAGAGAGAGAGAGAGAGAGAGAGAGAGAGAGAGAGAGAGAGAGAGAGAGAGAGAGAGAGAGAGAGAGAAGAAAAAAAAACTGAATGAAAACAAGAATAAATATAACATTACGACCACCAACACTTCAAAAAAAAAAAGAAGAAGAAAACAGAAGCCTGCCTTGCCCCTCTCTCTCTCTCTCTCTCTCTCTCTCTCTCTCTCTCTCTCTCTCTCTCTCTCTCTCTCTCTCTCTCTCTCTCTCTCTCCAACACAAGTAAAAGCAAGAATTAAGATGTTTCTCTGTACCACAAGACCAAGAAGTTTTACAAAATTATGAAATACTTCTCCAATTACATACACTCACACTCACGAAGGTAACACGAGGAAGAGGAGGAGGAGGAGGAGGAGGAGGAGGAGGAGGAGGAGGAGGAGGAGGAGGAAGAGGATAAAAGGTTAATGTTTATATAGGAAAGTAAGTTTAAAAGAAGGACATATATAGCAAACACATGGATTATATTGAGAGAGAGAGAGAGAGAGAGAGAGAGAGAGAGAGAGAGAGAGAGAGAGAGAGAGAGAGAGAGAGAGAGAGAGAGAGAGAGAGAGAGAGGTGCAAGAAGAAACTGAGAGGGTAAGGGCAGACGGAGAACAGATAGCGGTTTAGAAATTTATATCAGACAGATGACACGACGCAGGCCAAAGAGAGAGAGAGAGAGAGAGAGAGAGAGAGAGAGAGAGAGAGAGAGAGAGAGAGAGAGAGAGAGAGAGAGAGAGAGAGAGAGAGAGAGAGAAGGAACCATATGCCATTTGATCACTCGTAAGTCTGTATTGACTGACATCTTGTGTGTGTGTGTGTGTGTGTGTGTGTGTGTGTGTGTGTGTGTGTGTGTGTGTGTGTGTGTGTGTGTGTGTGTGTGTGTGTGTGTGTGTGGTTTATGTCCCTCTATTGCTCTCTTTCTCTCTATATTTGTGTGACAGTGAATGATGAATAGAGACAAAGAAAGATTTAAGAAAGATAAAGAAAGCGAGAGAAAGACGAAAAGATAAAATAAAGATATACAGATAAATAAGAATAAATGAAATGGTATAAAGATAAACACAATAAAGATAGGAAGAAAGATAGAAAAAAATAACAATATATATGTATATGTCTCTTTCTTTACAAACCTCATCAATTTTATAAAACAATGCAGGTGTATATTTTTTTTTCACCTTGTAAGAAAAAAAGATATACAAGACAAGGATTAATGATTTTTTTTTATATATATATATATTCAGTTTTTGTTCATTAAAAAAAATAATTTACAGTTTGTCTTTTTTCCATTTTCTTCAATTCATATCCTACACCAATTATTATTATTATTATTTATTTTTCATTTTTCAAGACTTTTCTAAATCGCACCAATGATTATATATAACTGGGGGGTGTGGGGGGGGAGGAAGCTTAAATTTACGGTCGGTAATAAGTTTTCCAAAAGTATCCTCCTTTTTCATTCGTTTTCGTTAACTTTTTCCTCTTGAAGTTGATTTTATTTATTGCGTTTATTTACGGGAAGCTCTTTTTTTTTTTCCCTTCTCTTTACTTTCCCGTTTGTGTTCTCGCTCGTCACTTGTTCTTACGAGAGGGAGTGACGCACGACGGCTTTCATTTGTCACTCTTACTAATGTGTGCCTAACTCTCTCTCTCTCTCTCTCTCTCTCTCTCTCTCTCTCTCTCTCTCTCTCTCTCTCTCTCTCTCTCTCTCTCTCTCTCTCTCTCTCTCTCTCTCTCTCTCTCTCGTAGGTAACAAAAATAACACTCGTATTTTTCTACGTTTTAAAAATACTTCCTCTTTTTGCTTAATTTTAATTATCTAATGTTTTCCTCCACAACCTTTTACTTTTTCATATTTACTCGTGTGTGTTTCATTTATTTACTAATGCTTGGTTTAGTTAACATTTATTATTATTATTATCATTGTTATTATTATCATTTTTACTCTGAAATATTTACTCGTGTGTGTATCATTTATTCACTAAAGCTTGGTTTATTATTATTATTATTTTCTTTACTACTACAACTACTATTACTATTACTATTACTACTACTACTACTATTACTATCTATACATTCGCCCAGCTCGTGTTTTCCTTCCTATGCAATTCCCTCAAACTTTCTGGCTATATTTCACCCACAAAATATACCTCTAAGGGGAATCAATCACCTATTACATGTTTTTCTTTCCCCTCACCTTCC
>JAPQNM010000025.1:9339585-9347085 GCA_029783475.1 Metacarcinus magister
TAGATAGACAGATATTACTGGGAACGAAAAAAAGGTGGAAAGAGAAAAAGATATAAAAAAATATGTAATACTCTGACATATTGAGACAGGACAAACAGAGAGAGAGAGAGAGAGAGAGAGAGAGAGAGAGAGAGAGAGAGAGAGAGAGAGAGAGAGAGAGAGAGAGAGAGAGAGAGAGAGAGAGAGAGAGATAGCAAACAGACAGGTGAGCAAATATGAGTTATTGTGTGTCATAGAGAGAGAGAGAGAGAAAAAAAAAGAGAAAGGAAAAGAGACACACACTTCCCCCTTACGAAACTGTAACAATAGCCTCTGAAACTTTATGCAAATGATGTGTCGGTATTTCAACCTAGGAGAGGAACACGAAAAATTCCAAAATGTTGACACCACCTGCAGCTTCACACGGGGTTCGAAACAAGGCTCGTGTTTGCTTCGTTTTCATTCGAGCTAACAAAAAAAAAAAGTAAAATAAAAGAGGGTGGGTGATACGAATTATTATTATTTATTTATTTTTAGTCACTCCTTTTATCAATACCAATTTATCTTCACAAATAGAAAACCGGTATAAATAAAAAATGGATGTAATCTGTCTATTCTATACTAATCCAGTTTATTTCTATTTTTTTGTTTTTCAATCTCCAATTACACTTTTATCATATACATTACCCAACAGGAAGAGTTAAATTACGTGAAGGATTTTAGTGTATTATTAATGACAGGAGGAGAGAGAGAGAACACAAATCGTAAACAACACTATACTTTGAAAACACAATGGTGGTAACACAGACCAAAAGGCATCCTGGTACACTCTTCCGTTTCCTTCAGGTCATCATCCGTCACTGTTTGGATTGGCTTCTAATGGCCGGTGTGGGACAGCTGCTTCAACTTATTGCATAAATATAATACCGAGAGAATCAAAATGCCACGGTAATTTCACCAAGTTTCTGTAAGTTATGCCTTCCTCTTGTTCCTGTGTGTGTGTGTGTGTGTGTGTGTGTGTGTGTGTGTGTGTGTGTGTGTGTGTGTGTGTGTGTGTGTGTGTGTGTGTGTATCCCACTACACACACACACACACACACCCAGACCTCGCGGGCACAACAAAGTATCCGAAATATGCATTATATAACTCCGCCCCTCCCACCCCCACCCCTTACACCTAATAGCGCAGTTTGCTAGTTGACCTTCCTGGGGCTGGGTGGGTTGGGATGGGGGGAGGGGAAAGGGGGAAAGGTCCTGCTGGGGGGGTCAGACACGTGGCTCCTTCCCCTTACAAGACCCAACCGCAGACTTACATATTTTGAAGGTCACAGGAAGGTCATGTATTCGATGCGATTTGGTTATTCTATAAGGTCACTTGTAGCTTAAAGAGGTGACCTTAAATGTTGTGTTGTGTTGTTTTTGAAGAATAAATGAAATAAGTCTAATAATCTTTTTCTGTTGAGTGTTTTTGTTAACTTGTTTTTGAAGAGTAAATAAAATAAGTCAAGTAATGTTTTCTGTTGTGTAACATTGAAGTCTTGTTTTTGAAGAGTATATTAAATAAGTCAAATAATGTTAGTTCTTCTTTTTTATCTCCTTATTTACCTAACTCCACGGACTGTTTAACATACTCAAATACCTGAAACTCTGAAAACAATCCTTACCTTCACTACACCAAAAGTTTATATTAATAGTATGTATAAAGGGATTTTTAAGTTACTCGTAATACTTAATAAATCCTGAAAAATCCTTACCATCACTAGATAAGTTATAAGAAAATCCTCTTTGATTCTATGTATTGCAAACTTAATGGTGTTACGGGATTAATGAGGATAATTCAGTCTCATTCACGTGGATTACCATTGGATTTTCTTATGTAAATGTGGAAGGCTGTAGAGAGAGGAGAGACCAGTCAGTCAGTCAGTCAGTCAGTCAGTCAGTCTTAGATAGGATCAATATGTGAAGGAAATATTGACTCCAAGCGATATATTATTAACTTTCTTTTATATTATTGTTATTATCTTTTATTATTATTATTATGATTAACATTAATATCAGTATTATTATAATTATTCTTTCATTTTCTCTATACTCACTTTATCTGTTTGTATTTCCTATGTCTTCGGGTGAAATTAAATTATTATTATTATTATTATTTTTATTGATCGTAGCCAACGCGCAATATGTCTATCTGCATCTATATCCGTCTATCTATCAGGTTATCTATCTATCTATCTATCTATCTATTGTTCCTTTATTTCCATGGTTCCGTTTGTCTGTCAGGTTTTACTTATTCATCTACGTTTATCTATCTATCCGTATTTGTATCCGTTTATCTATCAGTTTATCTATTTATATTTTTTCCTATTTTTCCATGTTTCGTTTGTGTCTGTCAGTTTCTCTTTACCTTTTCCTTTATTCATTTACGTTTATCTATCTATCTTTATATATATTCATCTGTCTTTGTCTTTTTCTGTATTCATCTACGTATGTTTATCTATCGATATCTATCAGTTTATCTATCTATCTATTTTTTCCTCTATTTCCATGTTTTCATCTGTTAATTTCTCCTCATAATTATATCTATTCATATACATTTATTTTCATATTATTATTTCACCACTATTTAAATTATTCATCTTTACCCTTTTGTATCAATATTTTTTATCTTCCTTTTCGTTTATTTTTTCATCTCCTATTTTTCTCTTTCCTTCATTCTTTTCTTCCTTGCTTTATTTATTTATTCACGTTCCCGTTCGTTCCCCTTGCAAGGTGTCGTGTGCAGTTGTTCCTTTCTCCCTCACCTGAGTAAGACACATCGATTAGGAGGGCAAAGGTGCGCCTCTCTTTCTCTCTCTCTCTCTCTCTCTCTCTCTCTCTCTCTCTCTCTCTCTCTCTCTCTCTCTCTCTCTCTCTCTCTGGCTCGTTATACATAACTTCATATATTTCGTGTCATGTGCTATATTTTATTCATGTGAGAGAGAGAGAGAGAGAGAGAGAGAGAGAGAGAGAGAGAGAGAGAGAGAGAGAGAGAGAGAGAGAGAGAGAGAGAGAGAGAGAGAGAGAGAGAGAGAGAGAGAGCAGTAACGACGCAATTCGGACCAGACCAATTGCCCTCCCGCAATCCTGACCTAGTAATTAACTTGAGCAGGTACAAGACAACACCTGAGTTTACCTGGATATGTAGTATGACCCTAATACCTGTGTGTGTGTGTGTGTGTGTGTGTGTGTGTGTGTGTGTGTGTGTGTGTGTGTGTGTGTGTGTGTGTGTGTGTGTGTGTGTGGATAGACAGGTGTGTGGGTAGGCAGGTAGCTAAGAGGATGAAGTAGAGGTAGAAGGGGCGGTAGTAGTGAAGCAGGGGAGGGGGAAGGGGGGGCGGCGGCAGGGGCGGTAGCAGGGAGGAAGGAAGGGAGGGAGGTGGTTTGCTAGAGGCAGGTTACCACACATTCCAACAGGGTGCAATGTTCATCCCCTTCCACGCCCTGCCAACCTTTCCTTCCCCTCCCTAACCCTGTCTAACCCTGCCTCTTCCTGTTCCTGCTAATCCCTGTGGAGCTTCAATATGCCTTTTGGGTCCAACCTCGGCCTCGTAACATCGTAGAATCAAGACAAGAGTGATTTTTTTTCTTCTTGTTTTAAACTGCAATATATCTAACGCAAAATCTTTAACTTATTGAAGAGATAAATAGATAGATAGATAGAGATAGATAGATAATAAGAGAGAAAGGGAA
This sequence comes from Metacarcinus magister, assembly GCA_029783475.1. NCBI lineage: Eukaryota > Metazoa > Arthropoda > Malacostraca > Decapoda > Cancridae > Metacarcinus > Metacarcinus magister. Next base: position 9,343,296 of record JAPQNM010000025.1, read on the forward strand.
GAGATAGAGAGAATCAAGACAAGTGAATTTTTATATTTTTTTAAATTGAGAAAACTGCAATATATCTAAACAAAAATCTTTAACTTATCGACGAGAGAGAGAGAGAGAGAGAGAGAGAGAGAGAGAGAGAGAGAGAGAGAGAGAGAGAGAGAGAGAGAGAGAGAGAGAGAGAGAGAGAGAGAGAGATAAAAAAAAGGAGATTCAATAAACAGTATCTTTTTTCTAGTTAATTGTCTGGTGTTAAAGCTACCTGTGGATTCACCTGGAGCCTTCACACCTGTGTCAGCCCACTAGGTAAAGGCTGAACACGGTTGTCGGGAATTGGTGGGAAATCCAATTACCGGCCAAGGAAATGAGGCAAGACGACCTAATTAACTCAACTCATTGTATGGCATTTAGGGAACTTAATAGAATGACGCACACACACGCACACACACGCACACGCACACACACACACACACACACACACACACACACACACACACAAACACACTACTGCTACAAATGATTCAGGTGTTTGGATGACCTTGAAGGGATGAACAAGAGACTGTTTGTATGCAATTATCACTGTACGGACCACGAGCACCTCTCTCTCTCTCTCTCTTGGGTAGGGAGAGAGAGAGAGAGAGAGAGGGGGGGAGTGAGGGAGTGAGTCAGGACTTGAGAGTAGATGAGTGGGGGAGTAAAAAGAGCGAGGCAAATAAGAGAGAAATTCAGAGAGGCGTGTAAGTGGGAGACGAGACACGAGGAAGAAATGAGAGACCAGACCAGGGTAGAAAATGAGAGGGAAAAGAAAGAAAGCGTTGGAGGTTGCAAGAGTTGAGAGGCTCATTAGCTCATCTCCTTCTCTCCCTCGCACCACTAATATTCCTATGCCTCCCTCTACTACCCTTCCCTCCCTACCCTCCCTTCTCCTCTCCTCCCTCACCTAGTGCTCTCCATCTCTCTTATCGTCCCCTCCTGCCTCCTTCTCTGTCCCTCTCCATCACCACCCTCCCATTTCTACACCTCTCCATCACCCATGCTGTACCCCGTGTGTGTGTGTGTGTGTGTGTGTGTGTGTGTGTGTGTGTGTGTGTGTGTGTGTGTGTGTGTGTGTGTGTGTGTGTGTGTGCTCTAGCCTGGCGCCTAATCCCTAACGGTGTGGCGCCAACCTTGGACCTCAAAGACTGACATCTGACGCCACGCCGCCAAACTAATGCCGTAGCGAGCAACCTGGCGCCGAGAGGGAACGAGGGGGGAGAGGGAACGAGGAGGAGAGAGGGAAAGAGGGGGGGACGCTACGTGGGGCCGGGGGGTGGGGAGGAAAGAGAGGAAACGGAGGAAAAGTATTAATAAGACAATTTATAATATTCAGGAAAGGACGAGGACCTCACAAGTAAACGTCACCACTAAATGTTGCAGCAATTTGGGAGAGAGAGAGAGAGAGAGAGAGAGAGAGAGAGAGAGAGAGAGAGAGAGAGAGAGAGAGAGAGAGAGAGAGAGAGTACGTGTATTAGTATTATTTGTAGTAGTAGTCATTGTAGTATAGTAGTAATAGTAATGATCATAAACACAATAATAATAATAATAATAATAATAATAAGAAGAAGAAGAGGAAGAAGGAAGAGGAAGAAGAAGAGGCAGAGGACAAGGAGAATGGCAAAAACAAACACAAGAACGTCAAGGTTGTCAAACAAACAAATATATAAAAGATAGAGAGAGCGAGAGAGAGAGAGAGAGAGAGAGAGAGAGAGAGAGAGAGAGAGAGAGAGAGAGAGAGAGAGAGAGAGAGAGAGGGGGAAAGGACTACAAATCAGGGCCTACGATAACACACACACACACACACACACACACACACACACACACACACACACACACACACACTGATAATAATACACAGTTCTTCTAAATATACTAAACGAGGGTGATGCCAAAGAGGGTAGAAAGGGTGTATGTGTGTATACTTTTGTTCCCTATGTGTGTGTGTGTGTATGTATGTATGTATGTATGTATGTATTTATGTATGTACGTATATTTGTATGTGTGTGTGTGAATGCATCCGTTAACATCTTTCCTAGTGACCTTACTAATGACTGTCTCTCTCTCTCTCTCTCTCTCTCTCTCTCTCTCTCTCTCTCTCTCTCTCTCTCTCTCTATCTCTCTCTCTCTCTACACTGTCATTTTCTGCCCAATTTCAGTCATCCGCCCTTCGTTCCTTGCAAATGATTTGTTTGTTTGTTTGTTGATTTATTTGAATGCCTTTAACTCCCCCCCCCCTTCCTCCTCCTTCCCTCCCTTCTTCATCCCTCCCTCATTCTTTCCTCCCTCCCTCCCTCCCTCCTTCCTTCCCTCCTCCCCCCGACACACTCTTCTCATCACCTTCTAAAGCGTTTGAAAGACACCTCTCTACATGGCATGTGAAGAGCAGGAGGAGGAGGAGGAGGAGGAGGAGGAGGAGGAGGAGGAGGAGGAGGAGGAGGAGGAGGAGGAAGGAGGAGGAAGGACGAGGAAGGACGAGGAAGAGAAACAGTGAAGCAATGAGAGGGTAAGAGCTGAGGTGGCAAGGAAAGGAGGAGGAAGAAAGGTATTTGGTTACCTACTGCTGCATGTCATGTGTGTGTGTGTGTGTGTGTGTGTGTGTGTGTGTGTGTGTGTGTGTGTGTGTGTGTGTGTGTGTGTGTGTGTGTGTGTGTAAGGGAGGGATTGAGTGTGTGTGTGGCAGGAAAGTGTAATATAGCTTGTTTATCCATGACGAAATGTTGGGATAGCTCTCTCTCTCTCTCTCTCTCTCTCTCTCTCTCTCTCTCTCTCTCTCTCTCTCTCTCTCTCTCTCTCTCTCTCTCTCTCTCTCTCTGTCAGACCAAGATGAATTAATATCGATACAGGTAAATACGTTAATATGTACATAAAAAAAAGAATTAAAAAGTAACTCACAATTCCTGTTTCAATTTGTTTTGCTGAAATAATCTTGAACATATTATTTACATTCGATTTTCGTCACCTAAGAGTACGAGTATGGTGTGAGTGAGTGAGTGAGTGAGTGAGTGAGTGAGTGAGTGAGTGAGTGAGTGAGTGAGTGAGTGAGTGAGTGAGTGAGTGAGTGAGCAGGTGGCGGCGAGTAAGGTACAACAAGATCCAGATACACCAGGATCTTGGGGTACAGTAACCAGCTATGTTCGATGCGCCCCACGGTAATGCACACACTGAACAGGAGGAGTCAACAGATAACGTAATATTGAATGTGAGGCAGAGCGGTGGGAAGGATTGAGTAGTGAAGCGAAGACCACCACCACCACCAGAGTACAGTGACTTGACTTTACTACACTTACAACACTGATGATTTAGCTGCATAGAAACGTGTCTGCAGATCCCAACGGAGGCTTAACGTTCCCTCAAGTTGCACAGTGGTTCTACTTAGCATGTCATTCTGTGTGTTCGTTCCCCTTGATAAGTGGATGTACAGGAACTCCAATGAAACACAAGAACTTACGACATGAACTTATACTATTAGTGAAGCTGCCCTGTATTGCATTTCCCTTTTTCATTTGTATCTTGAGTGGTTTTTTTTTAACAGAATTACGATTTATACTCATTTTATCTGTTTATATTGCCTATGTCTTTGGGTGAAATAAAATTATCATTATTATCATTATTATTATTATTTTTATTATTATTATGTCAAAGCTGCTATACTCTAGTGGCTGAAGAAAAGCTCACATAGAGACAGTGTATATTAGACATGAATTATGACGCGACACTAAGGTATAATCTATGACTTATCAATGGTAAAAAGAGGTCTGAGTAGCAT
>JAPQNM010000025.1:9352085-9367085 GCA_029783475.1 Metacarcinus magister
TCTCTCTGTCCAGTTATTCATATTTACACGTTCTCTTATACAAACAAGTTGTTACACACGTTAGCTGAAGTTCTCACACACACACACACACACACACACACACACACACACACACACACACACACACACACACACACACACACACACACACACACACACACACACACACACACACACACACACACACACGAAACAAACACGTGAACTAACATGAGTTTTGAAATAAACAATTGTTGACACACATGGGAACAAATTTGCACATCTATACTTACATAAACAGTCTCTCTCTCTCTCTCTCTCTCTCTCTCTCTCTCTCTCTCTCTCTCTCTCTCTCTCTCTCTCTCTCTCTCTCTCTCTCTCTCTCTGTATCGCTGTGATTCCAAAATTTACTTTCATTACTAAAAAAAAGTGGAGAGGCATAATAGAGGGATGTGTGTGTGTGTGTGTGTGTGTGTGTGTGTGTGTGTGTGTGTGTGTGTGTGTGTGTGTGTGTGTGTGTGTGTCGGCGCGCCTGCACGTAGTAAAAGAAAAATATGATGCAGGTTATTGCCCTTTTCTGACACACACACACACACACACACACACACACACACACACACACACACACACACACACACATTAAGCCTGTTCAACATTGGGAACGAGTCTACAGTCAGCTAATACATATAAAATTATGTATTTTCAAAAGTGATATTTACAAACGTAATAGAAGTGGACAAAATGAGAAGCAATAATAGAAGTAGTAGTAGTAGTAGTAGTAGTAGTAGTAGTAGTAGTAGAAGTAGAAGTAGTAGTAGTAGTAGTAGTAGTAGTAGTAGTAGTAGTAGTAGTAGTAGTAGTAGTAGTAATAGTAGTAATAACCATATAGTAGTAATAATAATAACAATAATAATAACAATAACAATAACAATAACAATCCCTCTAGGACATATACCACTTCATAAAAAAAAAACTACTTCACTAAATAATATTCAACATAATTTTCAACCTTTCCTCAGTGTCGAGTGCTGTCCTCTGGCGGCGTTTGAGCTGACTAACGAAGGGTACAACGAGAGAACATGAATTTTTGAAGGCACCAATCACACTCCTGTCACTGCTCTTGCTCTCTATCACCCGCCACAGAACACGTAACCTAGCCATCATTCCCTCTCAATCTGTATACCTATTATTAACTGTAGGTGTGAATGTTTGAAAAGGTCTGAGAGAAAAATATAAGGATAGAAGGACATTGAGTTAGTTTGTAAGATTATATTAAAAAAGTCACAACAATTGGGATGATAAAAGGTTAATATTAAGACAGAATTAAGGTCAGGACACAGAGTTAGTTTGTAAGATTATATAATGAGAAAGAAAACCACAGAAATTGGGACGGTAAAAGGGTAATATTAGGAGAAAATTATATAGTGTAAAGTATTGATTTCAAGACTAGATTGAGGTTAGGAAGATGGAGACAGATAGTTTGTAAGATTCTATCAAAAAAAAAATATACACTGGGTATTACTAAGACAAAATTAATGGTGTAAAGTATTGATTGCAAGATAAAATATGAGGAAAGAAGGACACACAAAATATTAGTTTGTAAGATTACATGAAAAAATACAAACTTAAGATGATGAAGGCAATTACCAAGACCAAGATTAATGATGGAGTTAATTGACCTCAAAACCAAATTAGGGTAAGGACACAGTGGGATAATTTGTGAGATTACATACAAAAAAAATAATTGAAAAGTAGAACGATGAAAAGTAATCATCAACAAGAACAAATTAATGATATAAAGTATAATTTCATTCCTAGATTAAAGAGAGGACATGTTACTTTCAAAACCAAATTAAAGAGAGAAAGATAATAATAGAGAAACCAAGACTAATAAGGAGAGAAAGAAAAAAAATTACTACAGCATATATTCAGTAGGTGAGACTTTCCATTTTCTTTACTATTCAATTCCTTTATTTTACTTTTCATTCAGTTTACTTCATTAACTTCATCACCGGCAGGGTAAGACCACCTCTCCTCTTAGTCAGCGGCAGGGTAAAAAACGCCCCCTACCTCACCTACTCATTACTCAGGTATTGCTCAGGTGACTTTCTACCCGTGCCAAAAACATAGTGTGGGAAGCCGGTGGTTACTTTTTTTTAGGGGAAACCAAAGAGAAAATATGAGGACGAGTATTGTGTTGAAAATATCTAAGAAGTAGTTAGGTATACTTGATAATCTCTCTCTCTCTCTCTCTCTCTCTCTCTCTCTCTCTCTCTCTCTCTCTCTCTCTCTCTCTCTCTCTCGCAATACAATATCCGTTCATTAACCATAAAGCGGACAACCTCAATCCATATATCCTCTATCCCATCTTCACTCCCTCTCCCTCACCTCTCCTTCTCTTCCCTCTCTCTCCCTCACCTCCTTTCCTTACTCCTCTATAACCTTCTCTCCTTGATCTTCTGTCCCCTCTATCTCCCTTCCCTTACTCCTTTATTACCCTCTCTCCCCTCAATCTCCCTCCCTCTCTCCCTAACCGGTTCCCTCCACAGATAAAGCAGCTTCCAAGGCAATAAGTCCCAAGGGTGAGACGGTCTAACTGGTAGGACAAAGAGCGGCTTGACTTGATAACAGACTGTACCATCTCTATCCAGGGACAAAGTATACGTTAAGAGCTAAGATTATAGGGAATTTTTGATGTTTTGTGGTCTATATTATGTTGAATTTGATTTTTTAACTAATATTTTTTTCTCCGATTTATAATTCTTAGTTGGTCAGGGTTTTTGGGGTTTTTTTCGTGTATCGAGTCATATATTTTCACCTTTTGTAATATAATGATGATAAGTGAACGTAATTATTATTTTCTTTAGTTAGTTATCATATACTTTTTGTTGTCCTGTGTTGGTTTAGGTTAATTTTTCTTTATCATTATTATATCTCCTTTGTTTAAATTTCTTCTCTACTTGTAATGTAAATCCGTGAAAGCCACGGGACTGATAAGAGATAATGTAAGACAAGCCATGCTATTATGAAAAGAAAACAACTTTATGTAATGTGTGGAGAGAGAGAGAGAGAGAGAGAGAGAGAGAGAGAGAGAGAGAGAGAGAGAGAGAGAGAGAGAGAGAGAGAGAGAGAGAGAGAGAGAGAGAGAGACAAACATACACTGACAGACATATATACATACAAACAGACATAGAAAAAAAAACACTCGAAAAGAATCACACGACTTGATATTTTCCACAAAGTCACAATTATTTATGGTCCTCAAGAGAATCCGACTAATCAGTAACTTCGGCCCTCGAGTCTCCAAGGTTGAAATAGTTTGAGAGAGAGAGAGAGAGAGAGAGAGAGAGAGAGAGAGAGAGAGAGAGAGAGAGAGAGAGAGAGAGAGAGAGAGAGAGAGAGAGAGAGAGAGAGAGAGAGAGAGAGAGTAAAACAACCTGTCCATTCACAACCTAACCATTTCGGCCGCTGAGTAGTTGGGAGCCGAAGTGGTTTTTTGGTGCCGAATTCACCAAGCCAGTTTATCCCTCAGGCAAAAAGGTGCATTAAGAAACATCATGGAGGGAGGGAGGGAGGGAGGGAGGGAGGGAGGGAAGAGAGGAGGAAAGGAGAAAAGACTGCTACCCAATTCTTATAAAACCTTCCCTTACCTCACTTTCTTCCCCTCCCCATCATCCGCCTTCCCTAATCCGTTGTATTGTATGGATTTATGTATTTCTGTCACATAAAACCAGCATTGTCCAGTAAAGTAAAAGATGGTTATTTCATTATTTATATTAGGCAAGCAAGGGTGAAATAAAATTGATTATTATAGCAATCAGAAAACAGAGTCCAGATTCGTGACCAGCATGCCAGAGGACAGTTATGTGCTAATTTTTATGAGATTCAGAGATGTCAAAATTTTTATGATATTTCAAAGTTAAACCCGTTATTTTGAGCTATAGGGAAGTAGAATCAAAATGTAATTATAGATGTAGGTGTAAAAAATATATAAATTTGTATTTTCACACAACTTATTCTTTTTTTTTCAAAGGCATGGGAGTTATTGGAAAGTTGATGACAAAAACTGATAGACGTTATCGATATCCATAACTTTGTTTCTATGCATTTTTCCAGTAGTAAAATAAAAAAATAAAAAAATGTTCTACCTCAATTCTGGTGGAAATATTCGGGCTACAAAATCGAAAAACCATTTCCGTTACAGATACTTGGAAAAAATACTTTAATAAAAGTTTTAAATCTTTCAATTTGAAGTGAAATTTGTTTAGCAAGTATTCGCGTATGACTAACGGTTTCAGAGGCAGTGACAAAAACCTCACAAAGAATACTATGCTTTTCGTATCAATCCTAACCCTCTCTCTCTCTCTCTCTCTCTCTCTCTCTCTCTCTCTCTCTCTCTCTCTCTCTCTCTCTCTCTCTCTCTGCCTACATACCTCTCAATAATCTGGATTGCCTGTCTGTCTGTCTATGTCAAACACACGCACACACACACGCACACACACACACACACACACACACACACACACACACACACACACACACACACACACACACTATCAAACAGCCAATATCTTGTTTCTGACAGTCCTGCTTTGTGTGGTTTCCTATATCACAGAAACCCTTCACTTCAAATCCCCAATGTACCTACAGGGAGAAGAAATCAAATAAAACAGAGACAGAAGAGATGAAAAAACAAAGTGTAGACGGGAAACCAAAACCAAAACCAAAATAAAAAATAAATAAAATAGAAAAAAAGTTCGCATCAGTAAACTAGAGGTGAACTTTAATTAAACTGAACGTGTAGATGAAGTCAAAAGTGAATAATTTAAGTGAATATTTTTTTTTTGGTGTCAACTCACCTGAAGGGATTGAAATGACACGCGCACTCCCGCTGACGAAGGTACGTTAGGTGAGGTGAGGACTCAGGTGACAGCAGGTGTTGTTGTTGTTGTTGTTGTTGTTGTTACAGTGGGATTAATACAGTAAGTGGACGTGTACTAAGAGGTGAATGTGTACAAAGGTGGGGGGTGATGAAGAAAAATGTATGTTTAGAAAAGATAAATGAATGTGTACAAAGGGAACACAAATAACGTTTACAAGGGAAAAAAGCTATACATGTTTTTTCTCTTCTCTTTTCTTTCCCTGAAGGTGTGGTAAAAATATCACACTATTGTTTTGTGTCGCGGTGGCGGTGGTGGTGGTGGTGGTGTCTCTCTCTCTCTCTCTCTCTCTCTCTCTCTCTCTCTCTCTTGAAGACGTTATGTTCCCAAGATGGAGAGAGCACACATCCACCCATCCATCTCTGTCTCCACACTGATCTAATCCACGCCCACTCCTTCCACATCACGCCCACTCCTCCCTCCTCCCGTCACATCCCTATCACGCCCACTCATTCTCCACCACTACCACTACTGCTACTACAACTACCACCACTGCTACCACATAAAAAAAATAACTATAGTAATAATAATATGTTGAAGTAAATTGATAACACAAAAATATACTTGCAATAATGTTAAAGGGATACGGTAATGATGATAAAGTTAGGTTAAAAGGATAGAATAATAATAATAATAATAATAAAACAGTTTAAATAAATGAATAAAACACAACTACACTTGCAGGGTTGAAAGGATCTGCAAAATATCTCCCTCGAGCCCTAAGACAAAGGTTCTCCCCAAAATTTAAGTCCTTGCATCTAAAAATTGAAGGGTGATGCCAGAAATAAATAAAACCCTAACCTTTCCGTAAATAAAAGTGGAGTTCGCTTTTATTCAGACGTGAGCCTGAATCTGAAACCATCCGTATTCCTCTCCGGACGGACTTATTAATTTTACGGATTTTCTTTATGGTTCTATTTGTCGTTTTTTAGTGTTATTTTTATCGCTGGAAATACATAAAAACAGGAGCTTCGCGTAAAATTGAGTTCACTTCATTTTTTATTTATTTTCAATTTTTTTTTATTTACGTGAATCTGGATCTGAAACCTTTCGCATTGCACTGATGAATGGCTTATTAATTCCATGTGTTTAATTTATTTATTTATTTATCTATCTTTTATTTATTATTTATTTTATCGGTCACGCAATAGCCGCCATTACACAATGTAAGGCAATCAGTCAGTGGAACGCCCCCCTCCCCCTCTCCCCCCCCGCTGGGACAATACATCCTTCTCGACTTACAGTAGAGCACAAATCACACCAGTCAGCCCGTTTAGATGTATTAACAGAAATACAATACAATACAACGTAGTAATAATAATAACAAAAAAGATGAATCACCTCGTTTTTCATCCTAGCACCAAAACAAATAATAAATAAATAAATAAAAACAAATAAAAAACATATAACACGCAACTAAAAAACAATGAAAACAAATGCAAAGCGCAGTCAAAACAACAACAACAACAACAACAACAACAACAACAACAACAACTAAACAATGACCATCTTTTCTTACCTTTCTTCTTCCCTCGTCGTCGTTGGATTTCATTCTCGTCATTATTCTGATCTCTTCCCCTCCTGCCGACCCTCCTCCTCCCTGCTCCCCCTTCCTGCTGGGTTTCCTGCCTCTCCTCTTCCTCCTGGCCCGCCCCCTCAGCTAGCAGGAAGCAGGAAAGCACCAGCAGGAGGAGCAGGAGGCAGGATAAGCCTTTCCAACTAAAGGCAACCATTTTCTTGAAGTTTTTTCTGTTTAACTTTTTATTTTTTGGCTTTTTTCTTGAGTTGCTTTTTTTATTCCACGTTTCAGTTGATTAAGTAATGTTTTTTTTTATCTGTTTTTTTTCTTTTCTTGCTTCTTTGATCTGGTTTTGATTGTAGTAGTTCACGTTTTCTATCTAGTCCGCAACTTTATTTCCCATTTTCTACCGTGTTCCCCGTTTTCTTCATGGTAGACTGTTTTAATCCCTTGACTGCCTGCTAATTTCCACGGGCTATTTCCTCTCTCTATTCCAGCGGTGAATTCAAATTAGGTGAAGCCAAGAAACACATTAATAATTGATGCGCCCTAAATGGAGACTGACGGAACGGATAATCTACGAAAACCTCACACACACACACACACACACACACACACACACACACACACACACACACACACACACACACACACACACACATAAAAAAAGTTTACCCCAGGGGAAAAATACGAAACAAAAAGATAAAGTGTTTGGATTGCTCAGAATGCATCCTTTATGACTTGAATTTCAACACTCTTCCTCCTCCTCCTTCCCCTCTCCTCCTCCTCCTCCTCCTCCTCTTCTCCTCCTCCTCTTCCTCCTCCTCCTCCTCTTCCTCCGTAATGAACGTTTAGCTTGCTCTCGGGAAGATTGGAAACTTAAAGGCTAAGCGAGCAGTCACTTATATGGACACTTTGGAACTCTCTCTCTCTCTCTCTCTCTCTCTCTCTCTCTCTCTCTCTCTCTCTCTCTCTCTCTCTCTCTCTCTCTCCCTGAACTACTCTCAGGTGTGCTCTACTCACTCGCAAATTCGTTCAGTGTGTGTGTGTGTGTGTGTGTGTGTGTGTGTGTGTGTGTGTGTGTGTGTGTGTGTGTGTGTGTGTGTGTGTAGTAGTAGTGATAGTAGTAGTAAAATCTTGAGTGACATTGGTAAGTAGGAAATACATGTTGTTACTGTTGTTTTTATGTTGTTGTTGTTGTTGTTGTTGTAGCTGATGATGATGATGTCACATTCCTACCTCCCCCACCTAGCCAATCAGTCACTTGTTTTGAAGGCGGCAGAAAGTATGTGTGTGTGTGTGAGGCATTGTATAAACTTCAATGACTTCTCTGTCCCATTACCATCTGTCAACCAGGTTCTGATTAATCCAAGTGACCGAACTACCCATTCATTAAACTGTCCTTCTAACTAGCTAGCTACACCTCCCTCCCTTAACTCCTCCCACTCCTCCTCCTCCTCTTCCCTTACTCTCCCTCCTCATGAAATTTCAGCTGTATATGAATGAGCTCAGAGTAGTAAAGCCAGTCATCTCATTAACATTAACTTCCTCTCTTTTTTAGGCGAGTTGTTAAAAGAGAGATCAAACTGAGAGTAAGACGGATGGTTTTTAGAATCATTAATGCCAAGGGGACGGGATAACGAGGGGCATGGTGGCTGTGGGGAGGGTTAACGATATCCAGACTTGTGTTAGGGTGAAGGGGTGAAGGATGGGGTGATGGGTGATGGGGTGATGGGGTTGGTGTGTCACTACTGTTAGATCTCAGGGATGTTTCAATTAGATTGTGATATGTATGTTACAATGTGTTACTTAGAGTTGGGTGTTGTGGTTTGTTACTGGTGTTATTGATGGGTATTCTACTTTATGCCACACACACACACACACACACACACACACACACACACACACACACACACACACACACACACTATACAATCTGTCACTCCGTCCTCCATCACTACCTAATCCTTATCAAGTGTTACATATGGAAACCAAACCAGGTCTTTAACTTTCTTCCTTCCACGCCTCGCTGCCATTCTAGTGCTATGGGTACGTGAAGTCACTGACAGGTAACCAATTAAGCTTCTCAAGGTCAGGTAGGAAGGCTTTACTCTCAGTCATCTGCTTCAATGACTTCATGGAGTTTTAATATTCAACAGACAGTCTCCTTCCTCTCCGTAAACAATTGACATCCTAGCAATATCGCATTAAACTCAGATCAATCGTATCAATACATCAAAACAAGCTTCGGGCTGTCCATATTATCACTTCGCTTTTTCCATTAATATTGCATCGATAAACTGTATGTATAAGATGCAAGGTGACTGCAATCTGGGATGTCACACATACACACACATACACACACTCACACCTCTCTATACTCTTAATCAGAAGGTGGAAGCAGAGTGTAAGTCCTTGAGCGATGAACGAGGTTGAGAAGCAGTCACAAGATCGGTCAAAATTCGACCAGTGAGACCCTGCCGAGCCTGGCCGTCTACACCACCACTCACCGATGCTCGAGCGACACTGGGGCCTTGCGTTGCGCGGGATCAGCTATATAGGCGCATATAGGTGGCTGGCTGGCTGAGTGCCTCGCCAGAACGCTTGCTTGGGCTTGCTCGATTACAGGTGATTATGATAAACAGACCAATAAAGTGATGGAAGGCTTCAGATCAGGTGTGTTTTGAATAGTCTACTTTGAACATCACCTGAAACTTTAAATATTTATCTGTGTAGTGAAGATTTGTATTACTTTTTAGTGTTGTTCTTGTTCACAACACGACCACACCCTCACCACCACCACACCACCACAACTACACAACCACACAACCACAAAAAAAAAAATACAAAACTATATATATACACGAATCAAATAATTTCTCACAGGTAAAACATCAATTAGTCGAACTTGTGGTCACCTGAGGAAGGAAGGGAATAAGGACAAGGGACACGCAATACCTGAGGGAATGACCTGGTTAGCCTCGTGTATACCTGGCAATCTAACCTTAGTGGGAGAGAGGGAGAGGTAAGGTAAGGTACAGGAAGTGAAGGTAGGGAGGGAGAGAGAGAGAGAGAGAGAGAGAGAGAGAGAGAGAGAGAGAGAGAGAGAGAGAGAGAGAGAGAGAGAGAGAGAGAGAGAGAGAGAGAGAGAGAGAGAGATAGAGAGAGAGAGAGAGAGAGAGAGAGAGAGAGAGAGAGGAAAGGCGAAAGACAAATAGAGAGTGAGAGGGTACGAGAATGAGAAATAAACATTGGGGGAAAAGGCAGTACGAGAGAGAGAGAGAGAGAGAGAGAGAGAGAGAGAGAGAGAGAGAGAGAGAGAGAGAGAGAGAGAGAGAGAGAGAGAGAGAGAGAGAGAGAGAAATGAATGTAAGGACCCAGGGGTTAAATAATGTAAGGAGGAGGAAGGGAAGAAGGAAAGAAAAAAAGAGAGCATGGAATGACTGCACTAAATGACAGACAAGACGAAAGATGAAGGAAGGAAGGAAGGAAGGAAGGAAGGAAGGAAGGAAGGAAGGAAGGAAGGAAGGAAGGAAAGAGAGGATTAAGGGAAGAAGTAAACGAGAGAAAATGTGGAAAAAGAAAGTTTCATGTATGAATTACAAATTTTACTGGAAAAAAAATGCGAATAGAAAAAAAAAAGAGAAAAATATTTGAATTCAAGAAAACTGAAAGATAGAAATAATGATATATTTTTGAGAGGAAGAAAACAATAAACTACTACAAATAATAATAATAATAATATTAATAATAATAATAATAATAATAATAGTAATAATAATAATAATAATAATAATAATAGTTTACAAAAATCCTAATATCCAGACTTTTTATTGTCCCGTTTTCTCTTTCCGTTCGTAAATCGAGGGGAAAAAGACCTCATTTAGGCGTCATCACAGCGAGGGAAATGGCGTCAAGAGGAAAACAAATGAGTCTTCAAACACATTAAAATCAACTTGGTCTGAGAGAGAATTAACGGAGGAATAAACATTACTCTCTCTCTCTCTCTCTCTCTCTCTCTCTCTCTCTCTCTCTCTCTCTCTCTCTCTCTCATTTGTTTTCGTCCGTAAGTGAAGTGAAAGTGATACTATTTTTATGTTGGTTTGTTTGGCTGAAGACTTTGCGGTTTCAATGTTTTTCTAATGTTAGACCCACGTGGCTCCTCCTCCTCCTCCTCCTCCTCCTCCTCTCCTCCTCCTCCTCCTCCTCCTCCTATTCATCATCATCAACATCACATTCCTATTCTTATTAATGTTATTTTTCTTTTCCTTTCCTCACTTTTTACTTGACTTCTTTTTTTCCTTTTTTCCTCCATTCCTCTTCTGCTGTTTCTTCTTAATATTATACCCCCTGCACGCTCCCCCCCCCATCTCTCTCTCTCTCTCTCTCTCTCTCTCTCTCTCTCTCTCTCTCTCTCTCTCTCTCTCTCTCTCTCTCTCTCTCTCTCTCTCTTCCATGTCCAATTTCTTCTTACATATAATTTTGACATTTGTATTCTTTTGTGTTACGTCTGTTGCATTTTCTTTCTTTTCATATTTACCGTTAGTATATATTTTTTACTTTTTTATATTTTACAACTTTCATAAATTTTCAAATCACGTATTTTCCTCACCCTTAATTTATGCATCAAGGAGGAAAAGGGGAGGACAAAGCAGGTCAAAGAAAATATCTCTGTTTCCTATTATTTTTTGTGTTTATCTATTCATTTATTCATTATTATTATTATTATTATTATTTTTTTTTATAAATATTTTGAACCCCTACAAGAAGACACGACGCTGTCCATAATTCATTAATCCAATTTGTACTTCAACTTTTAACCGAATTTGTCAGCACATCACGCATCGAAAACCTGATTAACATATAACTCAATTAATATCCAGGGAAGTTTAATTAACCATCATTTTTTTTTTTTATACATAATTTGCCTTTGTGATGGAAGATGCTGTTTCGTCTATGCTATTACCTCGCAGCCTCTCCTTCCACTGAACCAAGTCTCACATATGCTTTTACTACCACGAGAACGTCAAGGAGGAGAGAGAGAGAGAGAGAGAGAGAGAGAGAGAGAGAGAGAGAGAGAGAGAGAGAGAGAGAGAGAGAGAGAGAGAGAGAGAGAGAGGGGGGGGGGTGGATGAACAGAGGGTCGGTAATGAAAGCCTCTTCTGTATCGTGGGTAATGTAAGCAAGAAAACGGGACGTGATTCTTTCTCCTCCGCAACTATATCACGGCTCGTTTTAGGCAGACTTAAATAAAAAAAAAATGAGGGGGATTAGGGGGGGAAGGGGAAGCTACACAAGAGTCTTATTGTACCTCACTTTGATACGCTTGGAAACCCTTAATTTGTAATCCGATCATGTCCTGCTTCTTCGCCGTCATGATTAAAGGAGAGTTTATTAATTAAATAGTTTATCCTAAGCGAGTTACTTACTACTATTATTATTCTTGTTGTTGTGGTTCTCGGTCAGTTAATTAGGAACAAAAAAGTATGTGAATAATATTTGTATAGAGTGAAAGTGTTGTTGTATGTAAGAGTTTGGTTACGTTTATAATAGTTATGTCTTTTTTATTCATTGAAAACGTACGACCAAGAGAAAACGACATGTGTGTGTTGGCTTCTGCTATTATTATTATTATTATTAGTAGTAGTAGTAGTAGCAGCAGTAATAGCAGTTGTAGTAGTGACAGTAGTAGAGACAATAGTAGTAGTAGTAGTAGTAGTAGTAGTAGTAGTAGTAGTAGTAGTAGTAGTAGTAGTAGTAGTAGTAGTAGTAGTAATAGTAGTAGTAGTAATAATAGTAGTAATAACAGTAGTAATAATAATAATAGTAATAAAAGTAGAAGAAAAACTAGTATAAGAATAAGTAATAGAAGTAGTAGTAGTAGTTGGTAAGTAGTGCGTGTGAAAAGTTCAGTAGCAGTCATTCCCCGCGAGCCTGGAGTCGTGATTACCGTGGGACGACGAGGAGTGGCAGGGAAACAGGGGGAAGAAAAAAGTTATAAATATTTTTCCAACACTAACAATGAAAACTTTCTTCGCCTTATTTTTTCAAACAAGACATCAAAGTTAGAGTCTCCTCCTTTCATTCATTCTATCTTTTTTCAATCAGAACGTAACTTTTGTGCGATTTATTTCATACCGAGTCGACGTTTTTGTTTGATTATTTACTCTTAACGTTATTGGAGTTTCTCGGATATTTTAGTTTACCATCTCTTCCCCCTCCCTTCTCTTTTTCCTCCTACACTGTTATCCACATTTTCTTCCCATCCATCATTCTCACCGTGTCAGTTTAATCACATAGTCCACCCAATATAAAACACATCTTTCTTTTAACTCCACTCTAACATATCAACTCGAATGAAACGATAAAAATTTCACTTCAACACTTTCCAGTATCGAAATTCTATACAACTTTGGAATATCATCTCTTCTCCGTATTTTCCAGAGCTGCGAGAGAGACCAGACGTAAGCTATGAGACAATGGGATAAGTTGAAGGGATGAAGGGAACTGATAGAAGCAATGGATAAAGCAGAGTGAGGATAGTATGCATGTTAGTGATGGTGGTGGTGGTGGTGGTGGTAGTGGTGGTGGGGGAAACATTGGTAAAGTGGAAGAAAGCTATACACTTGATACATAAGTGGAGAAAATGTCTTGTAATACATGTTGTGAAGGGACGAAGAGCATGAAAAAAGACCAGAAGTGAGAAAAGATACATTGCAATACTCTCAACACTTTCCTTTTTTTTTTTATAGTAAAGTGAAAATTATTGAAAAGTTATGACGTATTGAGGGAAGGTTGGACAAACAGCTGAGGTGGAGTGGAATGTAGCAAGACGGGGAGAAACGCAGTGGCTTGTACTGAGGTGGAATGGAGTGGAGTGAAGTGGAGTATCGGACGGTAAGTAACAGAAACGAAAACGAAAAGCAATGAAAATATTACTACAACATACTGTCTCGTTGTATAAGATTTTTGGTAACAGATTTTTTGAGATTTATAAGTGGAGTAAAATGATACAAAAAAAAATACAACACAACGGAAAGCCAGATAACATTGTTCCTATAAGAGAAAGAAAAGAGAAATAGTGTGAAAGAAAGAGAATAAGTGTGAAAGAAAAGAGAATAAGTGTGAAAGAAAAGAGAAAAAAGTGTGAGAATAGTGAAGGGAATGGCAGGCGTAACACACACACACACACACACACACACACACACACACACACACACACACACACACACACACATACACACAGAATATGTAGCTGCAGTTAGGAAGTTCTCAGTGATTCAATTACAACTTTCTTTATTCTCTCTCTCTCTCTCTCTCTCTCTCTCTCTCTCTCTCTCTCTCTCTCTCTCTCTCTCTCTCTCTCTCTCTCTCTCTCTCATAACACCGGCACATTATTACATCACCCCCACCCATCCACCCTCAAGCTTGCCTTCCACCCACCCACCACCACCAGCCTCCTTCCCTTCCCATCCTCTCCCGCCACGAGCATCACCCTAGCGTCATCTAGCAGCGTGACAGTCGCAATTATCGTAGCACGCCACCCACAGCCAGGAAGAGGTAAGCCTTTGTCATCATTAAAGCCACCACCAACACCACCACCACCACCACCACCATCACCATCACCAGTACCAGTAGTAGTAGTAGTAGTAGTATGATAATAATAACAATGCCCAAAACTAACTCATACATATTAACTCACACTGCAAAATCTCATGAAAACCTTTCCTTCAACATAATCAGGAATAAGAGACCATTTCTCCTTGCCTTGTTTTCCTGCCTTCCCTCCCTTTCCTCCCTTTCCTTCACTCTCTATTCCCTTCCCTTCCTGCCTCAATTCCCTTCAGTTCCTCCCTGTCCATCTTCCTCCACCTGGGACGAGGAGGAAGATACCACGTCAGGTAAATCTCTTCGTCCCCTACTTCCCTTATCTCCCTTGTGTGGTGCGCTGAGGGAGGCAAAGGAGGGTCAGGAGGGAGAGGAAACGCGAATAGAAGGGAAATGGAAGGAAAAGATGAAACAATGATGCTGAAGGAATGAAAAACTAGGTGAATGAAGGAAGAAGGAAAGATGAATGGAAGGATACTGGAAGGAAAAGATGAAACAATGATGCTGAAGGAATGAAAAAAATAGGTGAATGAAGGAAGGAAGAATGCATATTAGAAGGAGTGAAGGAATGAAAGAAGAGATTGCTTTAAGGAAGGAAGAGGAATAAGAATGGAGGGAGGAAAGGGAGAAGATAACGGAGAAAGGATGGGATAGATTGACGAACGAGAGGAAAGATAGACGGAAGAAGAGAGAATATGAGAGAACAGAGGAGAGAAAGGAGGAGGAAAGGAGGGAAAGTGAGAAGGGAGAGAACAGAGAAGGAGAAAACGAAAGAAGAAGAGAAGGATAGGAAGAGAATATGAGAGAACAGAGGGAAAGGAGGGAAGAAGGGAAGGAGGGAAGAGAGAAGGAGAGAAGGAATATTTCTAGGCTCAAAAGTGTAAGTGAGGAGGAAAAGTTTCAAAGGAAGGTAGACGAGAGAGGTGATAAAAGAGAGAATATAAACGTAGAGAA